>BGZK01001410.1:0-157665 GCA_005406025.1 Eumeta japonica
TTTGGTATCGTATTAAAGCTCTTGACTTGAATATATGCCTCTTCATTATTTCAAATGTTTTTCGGCGTTGGTTAATGTATTAAGTTTTCCGATTAGTTCTATTTAGCTCCAGAGGTTATTTGCTTATATATTTTTTTATATAGGTGAGTGTGGTTGAGAGTAAAATATCAATTATTATTAGTAAATTACGTTAAAAAATATACAGAAAAATAAAATTATTGCAAAATAATTAAAATGAAATATGTAGTAAATCACAGAAATGAAACTAAAGAGTTTTTCTAATTTTATTAACAACCTTATTTATACTCTTTCGCTGTCGTGTCTTTGTTTACATTATTATTTATTCCTTTTTTTATATTTCGTTAATTTATGTTTTAAAAATGGTTTTGTTTTCATTCCTTTACTTATTATGTTAATCTATCATATTACCATATGCTTATGTTACATTATATATATATATCTATCTGTCTTACTGTAGCCTATATTATTACGTGTCACATTATTTTTACTTAATATCTTCTTGCATGTTTCTTTACATGATATGTTAATACAATGTAAAGAAATATATTAGCATCATATTTATGATTTTTTTTTCTTTCCATTAATAATTCTTGTATAGTGTTTAGGCAGTGTTACGTATTATATTATTTTTCGTGTCTGTTTATCATACATTACATCGTCGCACATTGTTTCCTCTCGAGAGGTAGAAAAACGAGTCCTCATTTTCATTTTGCCTTACTCCATATTTCGTTCTATCATTAACATTCGAACGTAAACAGACATATAAACAGATGTATAGCTAAATGTGAAATACAACGTAAGCAAATTTAAATTCCCTCGACCCGTCTAGGATGAAGAAGACTCGCCGTGAACAGCTTCCATTTCATCTTTAATGCGCTTTTCAGTATCACCTCGTCTGATTAAGAATTTAACAACAGTGGATCAAATTTTTCGTACTGACGTATTCGAAGGAAAGCCAACGCAATACTTTTGAATTTTTTTCCTTTGCCCACTAGCTGACCCGGTACACCGGGTGATACTACCTTTTTATGCCCGCAGTTCCGCCAGCATGGATGTACAATGGATTCCCTCATACTTTGTGTCTGATCCCGTCCTCACACTCGTTTTCGACTCCATTTCCATTCTCGATTTCGGTTCCGGTCCCACTTTCGATTGTTATTCTTGTTCCGTTCTCGATCGTGCTTCCCATCCCTTTCAATTCCGATTTCGCTACCAGCCACAGTTCCAACTTGAACGAGATCGGAAGCAAATGCTAGTCTTAAAATAAAACATAAGCTGTATTACTCAAGGATACTACAGCATTCTATAAGTTAAAGAATTATCAAAGTCATCTTAGGAATGTAATCTCACGGATGAAGCCGGGGGTGAATGTTATAGGGGCCGCCTAATTTACTCAAGAATAGTCTCATATATATTTTGCGTTGAAAAATTGGCAGACGATATCCATTTTTTTCGATTAGGTCGTGTTAGTGCAGATGGTATTTGTTCATTCATCCGGCCTTCTCGTAGAGTAATATCTTTACAGGTAGCCTTCGTTCGCAGTCGATTATTAATGAACAGTCGTGTGGCAATTCTTGAACCTTCAATTCGTTAATTTTTTTTTGCGCTTGCAGCGGGTCGAGCATTTATTACAGTTGTGTCTATATTATTTTATATTACTTGAAATATACTCTCAATGACATATCTTTATTATAGTTACTTTGGCAAAGTCGTTCTAAAAAAGAAGGGAACTATGAACATTTGCAAAAAGATACATAATCGATAACATCCTGTATATAAATACATTTGTTAGTATGAAATTATATACATTGCTCATTAATTTATGTCGGATATAGCATACGTCTATGTAAATTAAAATAAAATGTAGTACTTGTTGTTTTCAGATGGATCTGGATTTGGATAATCCGCAAAGACCGAAAAAGTTAGGAAATTAGAATTGTTGAAGTTGCCCGCAAAAGCTTAATACAATAATTGAAGAAAAATTTAAAGTTTTTTTTTCACTAAGGGATTTTTGCACGAACTCATGATCGTATATGATGTTTTCAAGGATGGATATGCGTACTACTTTTTATGTTCGGAATCAAAAGCAAGACCGAGATTGACATTGATATCGACCGATACAAAAAATGAAGGAATTGGATTATATAAAAAAGAAAGTTTGCATGTATGTCCCCTATGCGTGCATAAATCATTGATCCGATTACGGTGAAACGGTGACATGTATGCACGCCCGGGAAGGATTCTGAAAAAAAAATGGGTAAATTAATTTTATATATATCCGGGCGAAGCCGTGTGTATAGATAGTATCTTAATATTAATGAATTGTGAATGATTGAATTATGTTTGACTCTATGCATTTTTTACTTTATGTTTTTTAGCGTAGCTACTTTACTGCTCAAAGCAAATACGAGAATTTAGCAAAAATAAAAAAAAAAAAAACTATGAATACATTGACGGTTTATTACGGTCTAAAACCGCAAAGTAATTTAAATTCACTCTCTCGAGTTGTTGTAGTATAAAATTCAAGGTGAGTTGTGCACATGCGCAGTGCTTTTGCACTTTGGACCTGTTTTTAACCTGCCTTGTATAAGCTCCACTCGTATCTAACAATGTACGTAACCAAATCTGGAACGAAGATTTTGATATACTTCCAAATGTTGCATCGATTTGGAACTTTGCTCGAGTATGTAAGTCGGATGACATTATATTAATTTAGAACCATCGAGCTGATCGGACGATGGAGACATGAGGTGGACAGTGGATTTCTTCATTGGCTACTGGTACACCTCTCTTGTTTGACATCGTTTGATATGTGTTTACAAGTGCATACTTTGTACTTGGTGACGAGGTTCTGATGATAGTGCATCTCTTCCGTGGCTTTTAATAAGCCCCTTCCCAAACTTGGCTCATTTAATTTGTTTTGGCAAACCTAACTCAAGTCCAGTATTTGCTGACGGAGATCTGATAATGGAGTTGGCACATGGAGAGTACAATACTTCCATCACTACTAGCAAACTTCCAGAGTTTGGATTAATTTGGTTTGTGTTGACAAGACAAATACACTCGGCGACAAGGATCTGATAACTGTAGGGAGTTGGTACTCTTAAATGACATATTGTCGAATTGGAGTTAATTGGATTTATTTTGACAGTTTTAACTTGCACTTGTCGACAAGGATTTTGTAGAGGCAGAAGGGAGCTAGTGGAACTCCTTAACGTCTACTTCTAAATCTCTCTAATGTGGACACGTATAATGTGGACCTCTTTAATGCCTATTTGCAAACCTAGCAAGTTTAGCTTTGTTTCATTGATCTTAATGTTGTGACCTATTGATATGCTACCCGAAAGCTAAAAGCATGGTAGAAGAGTTGTTAAAAATGCCATTTTGGGTTACTGGGCGTAAGCCTTGATTTATTTAGTTTTTCCTCTACTCGGCATCAGTAATATTATGTTAAATTTATTTTATAATTAAATGCTTCATTTTTTTATTGAACATTAAACGCAAAAATATCAATGGTATTGTTCCATAATATGCACTGCAATAAACTTCTTTCTTCTTAATGTCTAAAGATTACTCTAAAAAGGGTGTGGCGTTTTTTTTTAGAAATTAATAAAATGCACTTAAATACGTCCAAAGGAAACAACCAAAAAACGCCGCACCCTGTTGGCGTATATATATGCTGTGTATTATTACAAAATTGTATTCAAATAAAGCGCAAAGAAAGGGTTAACACGTAGTTTATTGTAAATATGCGGTATCTTAAAAAAATATCGTGATTTAATGAAGTTAATGTATATTAAGTGTGCAATATTTGGAATCAACCATTTGGTAAATTTACACAAAGCCAGAATTAGACATGTGGTAATTTTACACAAACTTTGAATTAGCCATGTGATTATTTTAAAGAAATTCTTAATTACGTATGTGGCTATTTTAAGGAGATTTTGTATTAGACATGTGGTTATTTTATCGAAATCTGAATTAAACATGTAATAATTTTGCGGGTGGTCTGAAATAGGCATGTGGTATTTTTACAGAAATCCTAATTTAGGCATGTGGTACTCTCACAGATATTTTAATTTAGTATTATCTCGGACAGCGCTATAATAAATCATAATTAACAAAACATGTGCGCATGCGTACGGAACTATTATAGTTAGATATTATACGTGAAAGTTATGTTTGTAGTGAATTTTCTCCTGAAGGTGCAATAATCCACCGTTTTGCTTTTAAAAGGGCGGATCATCAGTCCTCGTGCTATTGTACTATACACCTAAGTTATTCAGGGCTGCGATCCGAAATAAAAATATATCAACGTCGCATAAATTACATTCCAACCGAACGAGTTACTGCAACTTCTACATCGATACGTATCGCTTACGGATTATTCGATTAAAACACTGAACCGTGTTGTGCATCAGCACACGAGGCCGCGCCGGCGCAAGGTCGCTTAAGGATCATTCACTTTCTAAATTAATCATCCACAGTTCTTTTACGTCATTAATGCCACCCGAAATGATTAATATTGTTTGATCAAAACGTAGAAGAATCACAAAATGTAGGTGGATTCGTATGTCGATACGTATCAGGTTCTAAGTTCTCCACGACCACTGACCACCGCTTGACATTCTGCGAGGCACGGAGCGTCTGGTATAATTTGACTTAAGTTAAAAACTCATCCGTCAATTCATCGTGATTGGGATCCAACCCGACGCTCATCTTCCGACCCGAGACCGACGTAATCGTTTACCGAGTCACCAGCACTCTGTAGGCGGGTACTATGAAATAAATCACTGGCTAATCTCAAATACTGTATGTAATCCCATATGTTTAACGAGTTTCTTATTTGATAGTTTTACATGAAATTGATGTTCCTTTTGATGTGTCATAAGTGTGAACTAATTTCATGCTAATGACAGTACAAAAGGAACATTAGTTCAGAGTTCATACCGTCTTAATAAAAGGTTGTTCTGACAGCATTTTACATAATACAAAACAGTAAATCTTACAACCAATAGGTCCGTGTAGTCATTTCTGTACTTAGTGTGTATGTATTATAATTTCTAAGTTCCTCAATTCGAAACACAAACAATTTGTCCAATCGAAGCAAGCACACAAACACATATTTTTATTGGGAGTTCATAAAAAAAGGTAACGACATCATTCGCAGAAATAAACGACAATAACTAAGGCTCATAACGGTTTTAATCCAATGACGAGAAACGAGTCAAGAGGAAAAATTGTGGAGAAAAAAAACTATTTATTACACAAAATTGCGTTCCCCTTAAAATTGTTGACCGCTTGAGTAAGCCCCGTTCTCACGGATACGACGCAACCTTGCGGTGACGTCACTCGGCGCTTACGCCATCTCGCGCGGGCCTGGATTAGAGCTAGCACATCTTCTACAACAGATGAAGGATGAATGAGATGATGAGCCGAAATATCCAATATTTAGCTGTGAAGACATTTAAACTAGGACCAATAGATTGACGGAGTCGTGCTGCAAGAACGATGGTTTATTATAGACACATGGATATATCTTTTTGTAATGTTGTTTGTTGATAGCTTTTAAATAAAGTACTTTCTTTTTAGGGTTCCGAGCTAAAATTGCGAAAACGGAATCCTTATAGTTTCGTCATGTCCGTCCGTTTGTATGTCATAAGTATTTTATTCAAATACTACAAAATGTATATTAATGAAATTTAAAGTATAGGTGTCTTACGTAAGCCGATACTTATTTAGTAGTTAAATGACAAAAATAAATATTTTTAGAGCGATCACTCCATACATTAAATAGAAGCCAAAAAAAATTTTTTTTCAGCAAACATCAACTTATGGCACATATTTCGACAGTTCTTTTAAAATCACTTTAAGGTTCTTACGCATTTCATTTGTTTAATTGAATATTATCGGAAATAATCGTTCCGAAACTAGCATAAATTGTGTCACCCTCTTTAGTTTTAAACCGTATGTCCAAAAAACAGAAACGTAATCACAATTGTAAAGCTTAATAAACATTTTTATCGAAAATTATTTTAAATATGAACGGATATATCGTTTTTGAGTTAATACCGAAAAACTGAGCTTCTCAACAAAAGGACGTAAGTGCCACGTAGATACGCTGTTTTGTTGGTGCTTTATAGTTTACTCTAGTTTAAGAGTAATTAATTAGTCGACACACCTACTTTCTCTTGCTTCTCTAGTTATACGCAAATAAAGTATATATGTTTATTATGTACGGGAACCACAGAAAATAGGGTAATAACGTAGTTTTTTCATCTACAGTGCATTTATTTGCAGTAACGGCTTTTGAATCCTACAGTGAGCATGGGCCTACGCGCTTTTGGCCGGTTTTTTTTTAAATTTAATTTTAGTATTTAATGTATTCTCTTATGATTCACACCCCTGACAATAGTTAACAATATCTCGTATGGCAATTGCGGTCAGTCTGTTCTCTATTCCAGATTTTGCCAGAAATTGTTTTCTATTACATTTTCCAATATTTGTCACGTTCGATTCACAACATGACGTTGTACATTAAAAACACATATTTTCTACACGAAAAGGGAGATAAACAGAAAAATTAAACATTTACATATACTCTTATATGACAGTGATGACATTAACGTTTTTATCGTGTAGGCTGAAACATAGACAATTTTTTTCTAGACTTATTAGGCTAGTATTTGCCTGTTACACTTCTAAAACCCCTTCAAACATTATTAATCAACGTACAATCCAAACCACCAGAAGCGGATATAGTTAGGGGCTTTTTGAGTTGCAGTCCAGGGCCCTGTAGATAAAAAGGGCTTCAGCTCCCATTGGTTAAATAAACTGGAGAAACTCGATACAAAAATTTTTGTTTATTTTGTGGGGAGAAGTTTTGGAAAGATTTAATTTAGTTAATAAAAAAATACAGAGCTCTGGTTTAGATATGTGTGAAGGTAATAAGTTAATTGTGTCATTAACAAAACTCGTAAACAACATACGGTATCAGTCAGATCAGAAGGTAAAGAAATACGAATTTAAAGCCAAAACATTAAGTACTAGTGCGGAGCCGACTGCAGTGACATAAACAAGAGACGCATTACTTAAAAATTTTCAGATAAGGACTGATAAAGACTCAGTGTACGGCACAAAAAAGAGACACGCTAAACGTCACGCCAGGCCAAAATGCTAGGCCAGTATTTGCTGAACATCAGCCCCATATACAATATATTTTTAGGAACTAAACGATGTCTTTTAAGGCATTACATCAATTTGATTTTTTTGTATGAAAATTCCTAAAAAGAAAATGTGAAGCGATTCATAATACGACAATGTGTAACGAACATTACTTTTACACAGAACATTAGTTTATTCATTTAATCAATGCATTAGACAAATCCATTACTTTATAAAGAACCAGAACATAGAAATATAAAAAGAACACGTTCAGGACGCAGTCAGATTTCCTGATCACTATCGCCCGTAGAACGGTCTCAGGGTGGGGGGGTGATGTGGCGTATCTGGACTCAACGAGACGTGTGTCGCGACGCCGTTAAAAAGGAAAAGGTTGACAAATGACATATGACGCCGAGGTTGACGCGAACTGATTTGTGTTTTGCATTTTACGTATAACTTATCTTATGTTTTACCGGAATCGAGTTTTAGTACAAGCTGTAGTAAAAATTTGGAAAATCCAAAAGTGCACGCCTCACCGCGGTCATTAACTTCTAAAATAAAAAATTACAATTGAGTTTTTGATAATGAAATTTCAAAAAAAGATGAGGTATTTATAATGGCGCATGCGCTGATCTCAATTTTTCACATATGGCTTAAGGCTAATCTTCATTTGTTTATAAATATAGATATACAAACACCACCTCAACGCTCCGCTTGTGAGGCGTGCAATACACAGTCGTTTTTTAGTTTTTTGTGAATTATAATTAAACGACAGTACTTAGAACGCTAATATTAACTAGGAGTCAGCACAGGGTATAACTTTATATAATAAAAAAAAAGTATTCCGGTAAGATACATTTTTCGACCAATTTCTCTGCCACATACATGGATCCATAAACACAGACTGACGGACGTCCAACAATGATTGATTTTAATGTTATTGTTTACTATATTAAACAAAATAATTATTTATAAAATATACCATATGTGCTAGACAGATTATTTAACTTGATATTAGTGCACTCATATTACCCTGTAAGTGTTATATTAGTAAAAAAAAGTCATTTAAGTGTCGAAAGACTGGGTTTTTTGACATGTCGAGAGTAGAGCACCACCTCAACGCTCCGCTTGTGAGGCGTGCAATAAATAAAGCATAGTGTAAAACAAATAAAAGTGTTTGTTCCTTAACTTGACCCAAGGGCCAGAGAAATTTGGTACGACTTCCCGTAAGTCTTCTTTATAAACACTGAAGCGATAAGTGATTATAGCACAAGATTTGGCAGGAATAAACAAAAACATAATCGTTACTCAATTATGATATTTAACCGAGTTTAGGCTTAACCGACTTCAAAAATTAAAATGAAGTTTCTACAGTGTATCCAAAAAAAAATTATATTTGCTCTGGGACCGAACGACTTATCGTGCTCTCTGGAGGCACGCATATTTTAATCTAACCTAAATTTAAAGAAATCCGTTAATTCGTTCATAACTGCAGATCCAATCAGTTACTCGCTCATCCGAAAGCAAAGCGCCTAACGCTACGTCACTGTAATTTATTGATACATTAATATTTTATTATTGATCACGAATCTACTTGTACTGCTTTCGAACGAGGGACTGCACGTTAGCGAGTCACGCGGGTATTACACGAGAATAAAAAAAAATGCAATTCATAAACGTCAATCGTGAGATTTGACAGATTGTCCATACATTACCCGTCAAATTTTAAGTTTAATCTGACAATTAACGTTTTCGTTGCAACTCGTCGTTAATTTCAGATGTTTCTATTAGTCCGGCGTTAGAAAAATGTACCCTCATCTGTTAATTGAATCAAATAATGCTTTAAGGGCAGATAACAATATTATAAATTTATGAGAACAATGTCTGCCATCGTAGTTCTGCTGCTATTAACATTAATTAATAGTTAATTTTTTGCTTCTTATGTTAATTGCACATCGCAAGTACAAAACTTTCGAATATGATGTTTTACACCTTGTTACAATAGGCAGCGACGTTTATGACTGCTACAGCTACCTGCAGCCAGGTGTAAACAGGTAGACGACCCGAACTTATTTCCCACATCTGTTAATTAAAAAATATCAACACGTATGTAAAGTTTACAAAATTCTAAATATTTTTATAAGTGGCAGCTACAGAGAAATTATTTACAGCCTACATAAAAAAAAATAAGTAATTTGAATGTTAATAGCTGCAGGACTACGGTGGCAGACATTGTTCTCGTAAATTTATAATATTATTACCTGCCTGTTGTTTGATTCAATTAACAGATGAGGATGCATTTTTCTAATTCCGGAACTTAGACTGTATGTTATCATAACTCGCCCCTCCATAAAGTGTTGCAATTGAATGCATCTGAAAATTAATATGGAAAATCCTTTACGAGCGCCATCGGCGATGGGTCGCGTGTTAAGGGCGGGCGTCGTTTTTTGAGCCAACGAACGGACCTTATTCAGGATCGATTCCGGCCTCGACCCTACTACGACCCTTCGACGCTGAATCGCGTGCAATTCTTGTTGCAGGGCCCGCAGACGCGCCGTGTGAAGCTATGGGCGAGAGACTTCGCGGGACTGGGGCTGCGGTGCGGCGGAGGCGCGCGGGGCATCGTCGTCCACTCGGTCCTGAAGCAGGGCCCCGCCGCCGCCGCGGGAATCAAACCCGGTACGCGGTTCAAATGTGTGCCGTAAGCTTTTTATACACGCGGGCATCGGGCTTCGATGAAACCATTGAGCCTACCGCCCCACAGTTTTAGTACGACCGGGACTGACGGCTTGAAGTGTCCTCCGAGACACGGCGCGGATGGTTTAGTCGCCTAAAAATGAATTTATTTCGCCCGTGATTAGAATCGAACCCCGGTAACTTTTAGTTCGACCTCGACGGTCCTGACCGCCGATCCACCGTCGTTCGTCGATAAGTCCCCGATATTACAACTGATCACTTATTGTACTCTCTTACAGCTCTCAATTCTTATATCGTTCTGCTGTTTAGAGCCGTGAAATAAAGTTTCATTTTTTTTTAATTTGTCTCATATAAAAGGCTTTGAAAAAACATTAAATTATATTAGCGTTACAATTATCGATATCGTCCTCAGTCATTTTACATGTCTCATAAAACTATACTATTTCAACATCACTAGTGCTGGTGTTAAACGGCTTTAATTGTAGAAACAAAATAGTCGATTATCATATCAAGATCTATATCATCGCAAATATGATTTCAGGTGACAGAATAAAAAGCATCAAAGTGGAGTTCACGGGGACGCCGCTGGAGGACGCCGTGGGCATAATATCACTCGCATCACCTTATCCGGTAGAACTGGAGGTGACGGAGGGTGGGAAGGTGACAGGATCTGGTAGAGGTGTGCAGCACCCTCTTCTGCGTCGAGCTGGCTCAACAGGCGACGTTAACACGGTAAGCATTCAGTCAGAAAACATGTGAGATGGAATAGAAAATCTTTAGACAAACGTATTACGAATTGTAATTTAGTTGTGCGCGTGCGTGGAGGCAGATCATATCGAGCCCCAAACTTGCGGCATTATAGCGGATTGTAAAATGTAGCAACGAGAGTAATGTATTTAACAATACATACACCGGGTTCTATTGTTTAACTAACTCTTTTATAAATAGTGATAATTTTTTATTTAAATAGTTAAAAATCATAGAAAAAATGACCTCATCATTTAGTCAATTTGCATGAAAGAAAAGAGTTGATTCTGCAGTCAAATCCAGAACTTACCATTATTCTTTAATTCGAATATATTAAGGTTAGGAGTTAATTATTTCGAAGATATTTTTCGTTTTATTTAAAAATCTTAAATCAAAAAAATAGTCAACGACTTTATTTCGACGATAATTTTTCAATGAATCTACTTATTAAGATAAATCTTGCTAATGACATATTTTAATTAATTATATCAATATTAAAACTTTCATATTAAGACTCAATATAAGAGTCAAAAGAAATTCAATATTAATTTTATACATTTACAAAAATGTAAAACAAAAATGAATTTCTGGACAATTTTTAGTGTACAGTATCCATGAAGCTTCGAATGTCAGCTGTCAGCAATACGGCAAAGCAACTCTGTAAACTTTAAACGACCCTGTCGGTATAGTTATGCCCTTCAAATTACATCGAGACAGAAGGGTTGCGCTCGCGCCCTCGGTTTACGTAATTCTGACGTCATGATGATTTCGATCGAGCAGTTTAAAGCTTACAGAATCGACCTGCAAGGGGGGCGCGTGGACAGTCAGTTCCTAGCTTTTTGATAAATCTATCTCTGGAATAAATCAACAGTTTTTGATAGTTTCTTACGACATTTCTTAGCAATAATTAAAAAAAAACAATTTCACTACACTCAAGTGGAAAATCGTCCCACAAAAAAGCAAACGTCAAATATGAGAATTGAGTAGACTTTTACTTTTATACTAAAATGTGGGCGAAACTCTCTTAAGTCGTGTACGTCAAATTAAGGTATATTGTGTAAAGAAATGGCATGTTGTTTCTGGTATCATTGCAATTTACCCAGTTTTGTCTCATGTTCCGTTTTCTACCGGTCGACGCTAAGTGCAAGAATCTATAGAAAGTCCGCATCAGGGTCGCCCGTATGAAAACACGTAGATACTCCTACTTTCCAATTTAGCATGATGATAAATTGTAATTTCAATTTTATATATACACACATAAAGTTTCTTAAAAGAAGATTTTAGATTAGATTAGATCATTTTTTATTAAATACGTGGGTAATCTGAAAGTTCTTAGAAAATTAGAAACTGAACAAACTAGCAAGTTATTAGTATTGTTTTTCAAAACAGTGTTCGTTAAGATCAATACATTGCTGCATTCCATGAGACCACAAACAGAAACACTTTGCCCTTTCGCACTCAGGCAGCCTCTGCTTCCTCTGTGTCCGTAAACCACTTTCCTTGGAGTTCTGCTTTTATTTTAGGAAATAAATAAAATTCGCATGGTGCGAGGCCGGAATTGTAAAGCGAGTGAGCTAGTATTTCTATATCTAACTTCCCCATTGTTAGTTGTTTGTCTGGCGGTATGTGGTGAGGCGTTGTCATACTGAAGGAGAATCCTACTGGGAGGTCGTTTTTTTTTTTCGTTTCGCGTCGTTTTTTCACTCGTCGTTGTTTTTTTTTCCTACGCTTCGACCTCGTTTTACTTTAGTAGGCAACTCCTAGAAAGGAAACATCGACTGAGCAGACTGTCTTTGATTTTGAGTTCGTAACAGTAAATTCAGCTTTCGTTGCCTGTAACTATGTCGTATAGAGCATTTGAGTCACCACCGGCAAATTTTTACATCTTTTTGCAGTACCAATTAAGACGACGGAGTTTTTAAGCTCTGGTCAAATTATGAGGTATCCACCGAGTATAAAGCTTTCTGACCGCTAATTTTTTACGGAAGATTTTGTGCACTTCACTTATACTGATGCCTAAGTTTGTTCGAATCTGCTGGTAGGTCACTATTTAGTCAGTCTCTATCATGAGCCACACAGAACTGAAATTGTCTTCGATTGTCGCCGCAGAAGGACGTCCCTCACGCAGATCGTCAGTCAGATCAGCGCGACCACGTTTGAGCTTTTTAAACCATTTACAAACAGTGGCAAAGAATCAAGCTTCATCATGAAAGACTAACCGAAGTCTGTAACAACTTTATTGTAGGCTTAAATAATAACGAAATTCATAGAAAATCATTGGAAGAAAATTTTCTCGCGTTAAATTCGTGTTGTCGTTAGATAAACAATTTTCTTTTTGCTGCCAATTTGTAAAAACAAATGTCAGATGAATACAATATACAAAATAAGGTTGGAAGAGTTCCATTGTTAAAATTTAAATGTGTTTTTTTTTATTTTATACATTCTAAATGGCCAGTTCGAAAAATTTTAAGTGTCACCTACGTAACGGGTTTTTACCCAGCCTTATTAAAAGCGCTGACAAGCATTTCTTTCGGGCTTATCGTTTTTATAGCATTTAAAACTTGAATCTACCACATCCATTCCGAAAAGCATCACCATCTAAATATTCTTAGCACAATATTTATATAAAGTATTTGATATATTTCATATATTGGTTATTATTTTAATACACCATTTTCTTTGAAAAGGGGTAATACCTATATGTCTTTTCATTACTACACGTAAAAATTTTTTGTTCATTTAAGTAAGAGCGTAATGAAAATAATTTTAAAGAACTGTAAAAAAACCGAATATAGACTTTTTTAATTTGCCAGAGAGGACACTAGGCGTCCTATGACATCATCGTGTACTAGTGTCGTAAAAAATACATTTTATAAATCGTTTTGCAAGAAAGAGATGGCAAAAAGTCTTTATTGGCTTAAAATTGGTTGTATTTCTATTCTAAATTTAATTTTAATTTGAATTTTAGTCATCGTTTCTAGTCAACTGTAACTAATAAACTAACATTTATTTATTTAACTAAAAATTAATGTTCGTCTCGAGTCTGGCTGTTTCTGTGTATTATATATGTATATATATAATAATAAAATATCAATTATCTGGTAGCCATGGTATAAGCCTCGTTGCTTAGTTTGGAACCACATGGTGCTGTGTGATGTCAGAAGAGTGATAGTTAAAAATAATAATATATTATTAATTAACTCTCTCATTTGCATAACAAATAAGTAGAGAGACTATGCACACAGCTAAATATTCTAAGACACTGCTATGCAAACACGTAAGTAATGGACCAGCTTCGCTGTACACGCTCGCCGGATTGGATGGTTAATTTTTTCGGGTGTTTGCATTAAGTACGATTTGTTTTAATGCTGATAATTATCTAACTTAATAAGATAAAAAAAAAAAAACTAGTATTTGTTTGCGACTGCCAATGTACGGTTTTTCTTTTCCGATACAAAACCATCTTCCTGTCACTATCTTTTTTCAACTAAAAAGAATAAAATCACAGTGGTCTGTGGACATAGCTTCAGCTGCAACTCCGCTACGACCACTGGCGTCTAAGAGTCATAATACTGAGTAGGAACACTTTTGAAGCCACGCGATGCATTATTAAGCCATGTTATACATGGGTAACTTGTAAATATTCATACAAGCCTTGTTCGCGGTTCCGCCGCCCGCATGGGTGTAAATTAAATTCGTTACCGCTTTCGCTCTTCGGTACCGAGTTTTCGCTAACAAACTGCACCGGTCCGATATTAGCTGCGGGTGTAACTTTTCCCTTCTGTTTTGCCGGCACGTGGACTCGTTTTCTCTGCAACTGTAGTTGGTAATGCGACTAATTTTACCATGATAGAGTTAGTTATGTACAAACTAACATGGCGGCCACTATATAACGTATCTATGCCATTTTCGTTTCTAGATTTCAGGTTATCTATGTTTGACATTTCTCTTATTCTTGGCCTATCTCTGAAATCGATGAAACCAAACTGAAAAATCTAAACTGATTCGTATTTAATGGGTTAAAATTAATTACAATATCTATAGGGTAAAAATTAATTATGTAATGCTGAAATAAAAGAAAAGTCGGTTTATTTGTTATTCTTCTTCAATTTTTTAAAAATAGAGACCAGCTTATATTAACAAATTAATTTACGTATTTATAATTATGCACTTAATTACAATAGACAGTATACTACCGATTGCAATAAGTGTATGCAATACGTAGGCGTCGTTATTTTGAGCTGCCATATTAACTCATTTTAATGGCCGCCGCACAGAGACAGGTATAGGCGGGAAGGCGTATTTGTAGAGCATCTTCTCGATCTTCCATGTCGATATGGCACTCTGATCCACAATAATGGCAAACCACAGACAACTTATAATCATGCCTCGCCATCATACGACAATTTCGTGCGACGCCGATGCGTATTCGCGCCATCCGTATTCAAAAAGCATAGCTACATTCGCCGTTCGCGTCGACTTTCCTATTCCGAAACGTGCTAAGTCCGTCGCGGTTGACGTTTGTATTATTCATTATCGCGTCGCGCGAGCTCGAACAAAATGTCACCCGCGCGTAGAATTGAGCGGGCATGACACAACCTTGAAGATTTTTGTTGTCTTTGCTCCCGGATTATAATATTTCTTTGTTTTTTGGATTTTTCACGAATCCATATTTGATTCAGCCGACGTAGGTTTAGTTAATAGACTACAGTAGTTAAATTACTCGTTTAGAAGTAAAATGCTAATATTAAAAAAAATGATTTAAATAACACGCATCTTCTTTTTTCCAATTTTCAGACGTTAATAGTGACAATGTAATCACCGAGCCATACGGGCGAACGTGTGGATTTTAATAAATACCTTTTAAAAATATATTTGTACCCATATTACTTTGGGTCGTGTTTCAAATTTATAAAGACTGATGCGATAACTCTTTCATTTAAACCTGATACAATCGATAATTTCACCTCTGTCCGTCCGTTGGTACAGAACCCTGAATGCGGTAGGCCAACTGCCTTGGCTTTTTTTTTCAAAGTTTTTGATATCGTCTTTTACTGAGATATATACCATCATTAACAGGCAAAGTCTGAAAATGTAAGAATTAGTAAATGAATACAAATTATATGTAAGATTTGTGAAGATTAGTCACATGTTAGTCGACAATTTCATTTTTTAATAGTTTTTCTTCAAAGCTAATGGCATCTGTTAAGGATAGCTTGGTCTAGGTATATTTTTGTAATAAAAATAACCTTGGCCCTGTTCTTGTTAATTAAAAATTAGTTTTACCTTTTTTTTTTATATAAGCTGACTGCAGAATCGAACCGATCGAGTGCGCATGAAAGGAGAAGTCACTTATAGTGCGCCGGCGCACACGGTGACGGCACAAAATAAGTAGGACCAGAAGGTTCACTTCATTCAGAGCGCGCCAAACGATAATGCACGTGCGCCGCCGGCCGAACAATGGATTCCTAAACCATCCTAAACGTGTCAGTCGCGACTGGCGCACGCCAGAAATAGAATACTACTTTTTTTTTGAGTCAACAGTAAGATGACAGCAATGAAGCAGCGCTATTATGATTTCTGCGCATCGGGATACCTAACTACCACTATAAGTAGTGTATTTATTATTTTTTCTTTATCTGTTGACATAGACAGGTAATAACAAAAAAAAAAACCAAAGGTGATTTTTTTTATTATATAGATATTTAAACTCTATTCCTTCAAATACTACCGTCGCACCCAAATTTAATGTATGACTTCATTTGAATAGAATAGGCAATGTAATAATAATATAATCTACGCTATACTGTCTACAATAACATAATGAATTAAGAAACTTACTTACTTGATATAAGAGATACTTAATCTTGAAAAATAGTAGTCTGAGTTCGATATCTTTTTTATGAAGCGTCTCTCGTTAATATCAAATATTGCGAAAGCAACATTTTTGCATATAAAATACTCTTTTCGAGGTCGAAAATGCTTATTTTATAAATTTTCCTTAACTTCACCCGTGTATTAGCAAGTAAATAAAAAAAATATTAATTAATGCTTCAAGTGTATTCAACGAGAATACTTAATCGATAAGCCGTCGCTTCCGTGTATGCAAACATGATTTTAATACTAACTCTATTTTAACATTGTAAGGTCGAAAATAACAAGAAATGTTGTTCCAAAACTATTATTGCCAATGTAGAGTACTAAAATGATCCTAGGAGTTTTGAAACAGAATTTTTTCATGGGCAATTACATAAATTTAATTTTAATTTAAATGATATTCGTTCCAAACTTTGTACGATTTGTTCAATTAATAGAGGGCTAATTCTGCAATTCTTTAAAGTTAACTATGTAAATCCTCAAATTTTGAAAGATCTCTTAATATAAAACCCCCTACTTTTCTATGCCTTGCATTCGTTCTCCAGTGGTCTATTGTAAGAAACTTTGTTTAAGAATGAGAATTTAAAATACAGTATAACGATAACAATATAAAATATAATAATCGCTACAATCATCGAAAGTCTTTTCTATCATAATATGTATTTTAAAGTAAATAAAATGCCTACTTCATCTGTATTGATTTATTTTCTTGCCAACTTAATTTTATCTTCCTTGAAATATCTTAGAACCATTATTCTGTATTAATAAAGTTATTTATCTTCTAATAATGTAAAATAACGTTTTATGTTAATAGAAAAAAACACGTGTTAAAATATAATTCTACAAAAGTCGAAACCCCCCAGCCCTAAGCGCTCGGCCGAGTAGGTAATTAATATCGAGTGCATGCAGGAGCGGACCTTCTGAATGTATTTATTTTGTGGTGACGGGCTCGCTTTGCAAAGGCATCGATTGACAATGGCATGTTTCGTACACAACAATACCCGAGCGCCTACGCATCGGAATGTTATGACTCTATTGTCTCATCTGCGTCGCAGGATGGCAAAAAAAGGGATAAAACCTTATTTGTGTTTTTGCATGATTGTCGTAAATGATTGTTAATAAACAATCGCGTTCTAATGTTAATTAAATTTGAACATAGTCTTTTTCTGTAATGATTTCTTTTTTTTAGCTAAAAAAAAAATAATAATTAAGCGGTATTTAAAAAGCCCAAGTTTTTAGAATTTTCAAATTTGTCGGATACTTTTCTGTTGCCTACAATAAAAAGTCTGATATTAATCGATATAACTCAACAATCAAAATCGACATTTTCATTTCTAGAATTATGAGCACCGTATCTTTCAAAGGTCGATCGCAATAAAAAGCATTTACGATTCTTTTTAAAAAATATATATTTAATATGAGGCCATAAGGTAATTTTAGTCTTATACATTTTACGTTTCTCGATGTTATTTGATGCTCCATTATCAGAAGGGGAAACCCTATAAGTTTCTTTTTTTTTCATATTAACAAAGTTTCATGATTTATAAATGAAAGGGTTTGCCTAAAGTATAATATATCTGTTTACGTTATATATGTATGAAATGTTACATCTTTTACGAATATTTAATACAAACAATAAACAACCTTTTGTCGACGGCAACGTTTGCTAAAATTTGATGAACCAAACATGATAATTTTTGCTCATATCATTTTATTCTTTACTGTTAAGTATAAATCTAGAAGCTGATAGACCGTTTGAAATAATTCCCTTTGTGCTTCTTTTTAGGGTTTCGAGCCAAAATGGCAAAAACGGAGCCCTTATAGTTTCGTCATGTTTGTCCGTTCGTCCGCAGCTCAAAGGCATTTTACTCAAAAAGTATTAGACATATATTGATGAAATTCGGAGTATAGGTGTATTGTACAAGCCGCTACGTAGTTTAGTAGTTAAATAACAAAAGTAAATATTTATAGGACACTGCATACATGTAACAGAAGCAGAAAAATATTTTTTTTCCAAACATCAAGGTGTGACACATATTTCGACAGTTCTTTTGAAAGCGCTTTTCGGTTATTAAGCATTTTCTTTTGACTAATTAAATATTTTCGGAAATAATCGCTTAGAGTAGCAAAAATCGCCCCTATTTTTTAAATAATACATTCTTAAAATATGAAAAAAAATACGATGGTAACGCTTATTAATTAATTCCAATGAAAATTATTTTGAAGATAATAGGATATATCGTTTTCGAGTTATTTCCGAAATACTGCGCTTTTCAACAAAAGGTCGTAAGTGCCATAACGATACGCTCTTTTGCTGGTGCTTATTAGTTTATACTAGTTTAAGTCGATGTACCTACTTTCTTCTTTAATTATAGGTGACTAAAGTGCTTATACATGTTATGTGCGGGAAACACGGAAAAAAGTGTAGCACCGAAGTTTTTTCATCTGTAGTGCATTTCTTTGTAATAACGGCTTCGGAACCCTACAGTGAGCATGGTCCGACATGCTCTTGGCCGGTTTTTACTTTGTTGTTGTTTCTTTTTGGTAACCATCTCAATTATTTTGAAAGCCATTTATATTTTTTTCGAAATTGTAGCCATATCAATGTTTTCGATTGAAATTTTTATATTGTATCATTTTGTTTGTTTTCAGCTCGAAAAGGAAGCTAAACTGCTGCATCCGCCGAGATCGCCTAACACGTCTCAGTCTAATAATTCAACATTAGAGACTAAATCGAAAGGAGGCATCAAAAAGATGATCACAGAAAAGATCATTACTACGACGACCCTGGAAAGGAATAAGAAAGAGAAGAAAGACGGGCACTCGTCTACGTTAGAAAGAGAGAACGAAAAGAACAGCAGATTGATAAATAAGTCTCGCCTGTCGGATGTTCCGGCGATGAACAAACCGGACAGGAATAGGACTAGACACTCCGCAAGCCCCGAAGTCACGGTTGTGCAGAGAGAAAATGGCGTCGCTCACACTGAAAATGCAGAAGTTCAGAAGAGAGAATTCGACCCTAAGAGAGGCATGAAATTTGGTATTCGTGTTCTACCACCGAACGTGCCCGATGATGGAGTTCTCAAAGCCAGCAAAAACGTAGAAAACGGTGTCATTACCATCGACAAAAGAGTTGTAGATGAACCAGACAGACCGCAAGTGCAAGCTTCTGTCACGGAAATAAAACATGAAAATGAGATCGATAAAGGAAAACCAGTCGTCGCAAAAAGGAGAGAAAAAATGGCGCCGCCCGTCCCTAATGCTAGGGTGAAACTTAATGAATCCGATATGAGTTCGAATAAAGACAATTCTAGAACATCAGAGACAACAGTTGTGTCGTCCTTCTCCAGAGACGATTTAAACTCCAGCGGGATAAAGAGAGATGAAAATGGAATACCACAAGAGCTCCCGCAGCATATGCTCGAAGCAGCGATGGCTGCAAGGAATAACAGGAAAAGCGTAACAGATGTAGCCGCTGAGAAAGATGTGGTTATTGAGTCCAAAAAAGAAGAAGTTCCAAAATCTACGAAAAAGTCAAAAGGTAAAGCTCCATCTCCACCGGAACATGAAAAGAACAAAACAGAAGAAAATATTTTAGAGCAGTTGAATAAAGTCAATGATTTCTTGAAAAGTGAAAAACAACATTCTAGTGTACTGCACACGTCCAATAACTCAACTGATAGATCGACACTTTCTTTTAATACTTCAACTCCGAAATCACATAAAATGAAAGGCTCTTCACATATCGATGAATCGATAAATTTTACTCAGGATGACATCGATGATATTGTATCTAAACCGTTTAAGAAAGAAAGCGATTCTTTGAACAATTTCTTTGAAGACTCAAAATCAAATCTATCTTCTAACCAAGACATACATTCGGTTGTGTCCTATTCTAATACCAGCGACAAGAGCGACAGAGGATCTACAACTATAGAACTTAATAACAGCGATATAACTATTCATAGTTCACCTCTGGATGATACCGTACGGTCAGCGTCAGACGAAGCTTCTACTTTGGATGAAAACGAACGAAAAGCAGCTTCCCTGGGTGATTTGTCTAAATTCGAGTTGCGAGTCAAAACTTCGAAACCGTCCACAGGGACTCTGGAGAGAGCTCAAAGTTTGGATATATCCGCCGATGATGCAGAAATCACCGAGAGCACGATATCTCCGAAAAAACGCAAAGCGTTTTCCGTTGTAGAAACAAACTATGACGTCACGTCTGAAGATATTTTACACGACATGACCGATCCCGATGCTGTAGTGATAAAACACAAAGAGCCTCGGCTCAGTCTGAATATCGCAAAGCCGTCTGCCATGGAAGGTCTGAATACCTTCCAGAGGAATCGTCTGAAGAAAGGTTCAGAGTTCGGAAATTTAGAAGATGCAATCGTCAAAGGTTCTAGCAGTTCCATAGATTCCGATAAAACGGAAACGAACGAAACGGTCAAGAAAAGAATCATCAAAAAAGAGACGGCTGATGATTTACACGAATCATCGGATCATTTAGCGCGACGTATAATGGATGAAAATCTGAAAGTTCATTTGAAACTTGTTTCCGAATTCGCAAAATCAACCTCAGACAGTAGCAATATGAGTTCTTTAGATGGTTCACAGGAAATGAGAGCCACAAGCCCGCTAAACAGTGATATCACCAGTCCGAAATATGACAACAAACTGAACATGAATTACGATACCAATATACCCGATGATATGAAGGTGTCGCGTAGCACTTATGTTAATAGCTTAGAAAGACCCAAATCTGAAATGATGAAAAAATTACTTGCTAAAAATCCGATATTAAATGTCCACATTGATCAATCTCAAAAGTCGGAACTAAGCATGGGCAAAGAAACTCCTACGCCCATGACAGACGCTTCAAAGTCAGCAATGAATCAACCTGACATAGTCACTTTTGATTTAAAAGACAACGAACAGCGCATGTCGAGGGACTACGATGATTTTGTAAGTAACATCAAAGTTGGTTCAGCTAATAACAGTCTGAAATACAGTAAGCCAACATACGAAGTGCGCACCGAGTGGAAAGAACGAGCCCCCGTGGAAAGCAAAACCAGTAACATAGTTACGATTTCTACGAACGATAAATTACAGACAGTTAGTAGTGATCCATCAGAGAGCAAATATACAAAATCCATAGAAATAAGTGATCGCAACGTGAAACAGATACCGGATGTCATAGAAGGGATAAAACGCAGAAGTGCTGATAGCGATGAAATAGTTAGAAAATCTAGAGCACTTTATATGGAACCGCAAAACTTCGCTATAACTATGACCCAAGAGCCTATACAGAAGAACGTCACAGTGAACGTAGTGGAAGACGAGTTCGGCAACAAAGTCATCACACAGAATATAGAAAAAACATCAAGTAAGTACGTAACAACGAAAACCGAGGCACCCCTGCAAGTAGAACAGATAACTTTCGGCATAATGAAGAGTCCGAGTGAAATAAGACAGCTGGAATTGGAAGAAAACGCAGAGGCGGACATCGACGCGAAAATATTAGAGGAGATAAAAAGACAGAATCCAAACATGCATTTCACTACAGACGAACCGGCTTATAGCAAAACAGAAACGATAATATTGAACACGCAAATGGACGAGGAGCAGGCTATGGCACTAATGGAGAAATTGAAAAGAGATCCGAGTTTTATGTCACAAAAAACTCCCGATGAACTGTCACGACTGGGGATACGCATCATAAGAGATCTAGACGACGTGCAAACGTCTGACAGAGACGGCATAGAAGTGACAAAGACTAGATACACGATAAATCCAAAGACAATATCGGATTCGCAGAAATGCACAACGGCGGAAGAGACGACTCAAGGTTCAGCGAAAGCCAAACGCGCAGATAACAGAGAACACATAACCGAAATTCAAGTTGTGACGCCCAAAACGGAGAAGCTGATGAACCAGCAGATCGACAGCAAAGAAAAATCGCGTGAGATTAGAAGGCAAGCGGAACCTCTGCTAAGTTACGAACTCGACATATCTCTACTGGACGACTTCATCTCGAACGAACGACACCATTCGGCGAAACAGTTAGCCGAAACCCGACAAGAGAAGCACGACGAACCAAAGAAACGACACTCGGACTTCGACCTACCACGAAACACTCACATCAAATTCACTACATCCACATACGAATCTCCTAAGGGAACCCTAGTCACGAGTACCGACCTGGAAAACAGAAGACTATCGCAGTTAGACCAGCAACGAACGCATCCCGAAAGAACAGAACATCTCGTCACCACGAAACCGGCGATTTCGGCCAAACCGAGTAACATCCCCGTTAAAGCCGATAAAAAAATAGTCATCAATACGTCAAAAATACCGGTTTTCACGAGTCAGAAGTCGTTGAGCTCTGAAAATTTGACAGAAAAAAATTTTTCCCTACCGCGTTCCCCGCCCCCCAAACTCAGCAGTAGCTCTGGCAACATTTCGGTTACTTCGATAAAAAGCAGTTCGAAGAATCCCAGCGGAAAATAATTTAATTCCACTTCGCGATTGTCCTCATGGTTCCACTTGTTAATGTACATCATTGTTATTCTGTTACTACATTAGTTGTAACATTTGAATGGGCATTATGCATTTGATTTTCGTTTTATCGATAATTTTTTTATGACATGTATATTTCATATGAACAGATTTGTTTATGATGCAATAACTAAAAAAATGTGCTTCCAAAATGCAAACATTAAATGGTGCCTTCGATATAGAAAGTAAATTTAGCATAAGGATATTATATATATACATATGAATATGTACTTAATAAAATTAACAAAAATGTGCCGTATATTATATAATTGTAAAAAATACTTATTAAGCTGGTTTAATGTTTAATTTTCCATCATTAATTTGTGAAGGAAGTAAGTAATCATAATTTTTGATGTTTACCATTTCAAAACATTCCAACAAATGATGTTAATTAGATAATAAACAGATATTTAGCGTTAATAATAATCACATTTACATCCTTCAAATAAACAAAAAAATATATTTGTACCTAGTTATTGAGAAGTGTCACAAAATTAAGTTTTAATGTTTTATAGCTGCAAAAACCAAATGTATTTTGTAGCATCTTGATTATTAAACTATATTATGGTAAATAATGTATAGAGCATGAATTTAAATGAGGGAGTAATATTATCATTTCTACGGGAAACTCGTGACCTGCTACATAAAATATATTATTATGATTTGTTACAAAATGTGTTAACAGTATTGTTGATTGTTTCTATCACTCTTGTTGTCTATGATTACTGTAGACAATTTTACAATCACACCACCTGTATTATTTGATATATTGTAAATTAAAATAAAAATTTTAAAAGAAAAAGTTACTTTTTATGAATATTTGTCTATAACATTCTTCATAAATATCATCAAGTACACATGAGGATATCCACATAGAGGTAGATGTGTATTCTATTTCAGTTTCCAATTTTCAGGATTGAAATCACTAAGTTTATGCAAAGCGCTAAGTATAAATTTTGCTATTATACACTTTTATTAATATGCAAAATTTCATGAATTTGTCACTCGCTGATTGATAGCTATCAAATCTTGGAGGTATTTTTCAATTTTAGGACATTTAATCCAAAATTAGATATCCTACAAAAGCTTTTTTGCCCATTTATTTTGTTTGAAATGCCGTTAGATCATCTAAAGTGTAACTAAAGCTAGACTAAAATACACGAGTATGCAGTATGTATATAATTTGCACGTCTGTATAAGCGGTTATGTATTCCATTTAGTAGATATAAATAAGTAGTAATAATTCACTGGTTTATTTTCATTTTAAATTGCATTTTGTATGGATTCAGAATATTAATAAGATTTATCAATAGAGTACTTCCATGTTTGACAGTAGCAGAGGGAAAATCTAGTGTCTGCACCGGTACACTTATCATTGAAAGACTGAGCAGCGCCGATCCTTTGCAGATCAATTAAACAGAGAAGGCACTAATATATATCTCTTCTTTTACGTTAAACAACTCATAATTTTAGTTTTCAATTAACTTTAATAAACTACAACATCAATTATCATATTTGCATATCGAGAAACAACTTTTGTTATACTTTTTATGCACATAAATCCTTGTGCTCGTTTTAGGTTACTGCTCCTATTTCTAGACCTAGAAAGACCTAGACCTAGATCAGATCTTGCCTCTGAATATTCTTAAATATCTAAAACCAGTCCAATGCTTTCCAAGCATAAACAATTAAACACAAGTGAAGCCATTAGCGAAATCCAATATAAATTACATTTAAACTAAGTAGTGGCATTTTCATTAAATTTTGATTAAGCTGTAATAAATAAAAAATTGGCTATCAGAACTTAGAAGGATATTGATAGTGTTTGACTTTTTAGTAGCTTTGATAGAAAAAGCATTGCTAGTATATTATTATTTGTTTGTTCAAATAAGGTTTAATGCCTAAATATCAATTTAATTACTGTTACATTTGAGAAAACAAGCAAGCAACACAATCTCTAATACAAAAAATACAATTCTACTCATGATGACTCTATCGCAGCTAAATGTCTTAAATCAAAGATTTACTAATAAATATAAAAAACCCTATGATTTTTGACAAAACATTTAAAACAAAAGAATTCCGTAAAGGATTCATTACAGCGAGTCGAGCAATTCTAGAACATAAGAAATGTCATTTTTGTTGATATTTGAATTGCTTTATAAGACTTAAAATATAAATGAACAACAAGTGATATGCAATGGTTAAAATATTTGTTAAGTAATATTAAATACATTTGAAGGCTTTATAATATTTATGAAAACTTTGTGCTATAGCCAAATTAAAGTTTCAATTTGAAATACATTTATTGCACTGACTTTTGAATTATTAATTTAGTTTACAATGGAATGGTCAATGCAAAATGGATAAATTTGTAAAAAAACAAAGAAAAGCAAATGTGAGTTTTAGGAAGTCGCTGATAAAATAAAATAAGACATCAAAAATATAATGATTTCACATACTTTATTCACATTCAAATACATAATTCAATTTTAATAAAACTTATTAATTAAACATTCTTCATCCTAAAATTATTTACAAATATTCTTCTCGTCCGCTGTAAGTTTAAGTGGAACTTTGTCTGTAATTTTTTGTATCTAAAATCTTTTTACCGCACATCGCGCATATACCTTTCTTGTATGCACACGCTTGACAATAATGTGATCCTACTTGATGCACCTTTGTTCTGCAAATTCTAAAACAAGTCATGTTTTTAAGTTAGTCTAAGGGAAATTATGTGCCATTGAGGTCTTTATTATACAGCATATAAATATTATGGAGTTTCATATGTAATGTCAATTTTTAATGTTCACTTTGTTTATTAAATAATCATACAAAAAGAAAATCTTAATATTTAAAGAAAACAGTCTATTGTTTTTTATGGTCTTAACTCTACGTTCAGCTAGTTATATGAGACTTTGGTAGAACCATTTGTTAGGCTTGGATGCAAAGAATAGCCACACTTTTTTTACCATCTCTTTTAGACTCAAATTATTTTCCATGGAAGAATTTCTACATGGATCTGTATAAATAATAATCTGATGGTGCAAGATCTGGACTAAATGCTGAACATAGTAGAAGTTCAATACTACCAAGATGTTTGATCATACCCCATGTAACTTTCTCAGTATGTGGTCTAGCTTCATCATGTTGTGAGAGCACCCCATTTTTTGGTTTACCTGGACCTAAACCTGGATATTTCTATGACAAAACCTCATACATATGTGTCAGCTGTTCGCTATATATATCTTGGCAGTGACAGTTCGTCCATCTGGATTTATTTCAAAGTAGCCTTAACCTTCATAATTCCACCAAACAAAACAATATTTTCAGCTCAAATCGTCCTCTCTTCATGATGACTTCAGACAATTGAAGTTTGTCTAATCATGTTTGGATTGTTTGGATAAATTCATTTTTCATTGCAAGTAATATTGCCTTTAATAAAAAATCATATTTCGACAGGGCAAAAAGAGGTTTGCATACTTCTACTCAATGTTGTGCTTGAATTTTGTTTAATTCATGAAGCACTATTCGAAAACTTTTATACGTCTTACCCAATGATTTTGAATAGTGACATATAGTGTCTTTAAAAAGCCCAAAGGAGTCCGATAATCAGAGTGCTGGTAATAGATTGGTTTCCTACAGCTTCCTTTGTAACTGAGATCCCATATAGGAGAATGACAAAGTGTGAATGATCTACTAGTATCGAATCTCCACTATTAAAATGATTAAACCAACGGTGTACTGTTTGCTCAGACTGATCTTCTTCAATTTCACATACTCTCGCTGCCGTAGCTACTTTAACCTTCTGTTTTCAATAACGACAACACCACATGAAATTCATATCTATCCACTCCTCACTTATATTTTTTAGTTACACATCAATTGACACAGACAATATTAAATGAAAATAAAATAGTTGTACTCTTCACAGAACTAGGGACTTGTAAAGAGTTATGATGAGTATAAAAAGAAGCATATGAATTTCAGTCATGAAAATTGACATTATTTATGCGACATCCTTAGTATAAATGAGAAATTTCTACTATGTCATACGATTGCAATAGTTTAGCCACAGTTTTTTGGCAATATTGGTGATGCTATATGAGCAAATATAATTGCTTTAAATTGTAGTTCCTTGATAATATGAATTGGAATATTCATTATGTTTTACATTTCTTAATATATCACTTTATAATTGAAAAGTTGCTAAATTACCAAGTTTATAGTTATCTTGATTTATGGTGAATATGCATATCTTTCTTAAGAGCCTTTGAATGTAATGCATTCCATTGTTGATTAACAGTATAGATGTAATATGTATATAGCAGATATACAGGTAAGTTTAGCTAGATTTGGTATTGCATATTTTTTGGAAAAATACACAAGTATAGAAGATTGCCCGTGAAATTAAACGAGCCAGCAGTGATAATGTACTGAGTAACATGTCCATTTGTTTTTAGAAAATGTGATTCGGATCCATAGTGAAATATTGTCTCTCATTTGTTTTGTATGAGTGCTTCAAGGGCTGGCAGCAAATAGGTCAAGAGTATAACATTGCCAACAAGCAGAAGATACCGCATTGAATTCTGACCATGTATGAAATAATCAATTTAAGTCAAAATAAGCCATGACGTTTATGCCTAAAAGAGTACAATAAGCCATTGATCACAAATGTGACTGTATTGGTGACAATGGTCATAAACAACTCACACTGTTCCAGTGTAGAAATCTTAAGATACAAAACCCTGGGTTTGAATTAAAAAGATTGTGAAGATGGCTTTCCGGTGGGAAAAACTTGACAAACATGTTTTCCTATTGGGCCATTTGTTGATGCATCTAATATGTACAATCACTATTAATAGACTTTATCAATTCTTGAACCAATACAAAATATTTTTATCAACTCATCACTGCATCCTTTTTTCAAACACAACAGTCTCTCGCATCTCTTCTTCCTCATCCATCTTTTGAGGACACTTCCCATACTCCACAGTTTGCATTATGCATGAAAATATACATTTATGGCATGTTGGTGCAACAATTGCTGAAAATAAATCTCTTTTTCAGGCCCTAACTAACTATAGCAAACTTTGTTTGCTTTTTTCAATAATGAAAGCAAAATTAGTAATTTTCTTATAATCTTCCATCTATACACATATATCTTAGACCTACAATATATGAATAATTTTCAATGATAATAACATTACATTTCAGCATTTTCGATAGACCAGATACGTTATAATGAGAAATAATCTGCAAGTACATATATATTTATAACTAATAGAATTGATAAGAAAGAGGTGTTAGATTACAGTTCTAGTTTTAAAAATTAAAATGAGTTTTAGATAACTAAATTTAAAAAAAAAAAACCAGCATTAAAATCTGGGGAGGATAATTATTCATGTGATATGACAAATATATATATATATATATATATATATATATATATAACATTCCAGAAATTCATATTTTTGCAATAATTATTGGATATACTCATTTTAAAATTTATATAGTTCACAATTCAATTTATAATGTGACTTATAGTAAAGAAGGGCTACGTGGTAATTATAGGCAGATAGTCTTACAAGTCCAAAAATGTAATATAAAACGAGGTAATGCGGTGTGAGAGAAATGAAAGAAAGTACTTAAATCGTGTAAAAGTAAAAAAAAAACAACTACTAACTTGCATTCTTGAAATTTTGACGTGTAGGGATTGAATCTAGCCTTTTTTGTGGTTAGAGCTTTATTTTCGCCAACTTTCCGGCCGCCCGATTCAACTGTATTTCTCGCTCCCGCCTTCCATGGATCTGGTGTTATGACGCGGCCTAATTTCTTTTCACACTTCTCACAAACCATCATACGCCGTATAATGGCTCCGGCAGTAGTAGACAATCCCTATTGGAACATAATGATACTACAAAGTGTAGAAAAAATGCAAATACAAGGAAAATAAACACCAAATCTCAATATCAATTTATAGTATTTCAACAACAGAACAATATTAAACCTAATAGGAACTGTCAACTAACTGCCAAAGAGTTTTAATGTTCTGTGGTAACAAGCGCTTGTCAAATGTCACATTAACTTATAAATCAACACACACGAAAATAAATAATTATGATAATAATAAATATTACTTTTACTATTGTAATATATATATTTACATATAATTACAAAAGTAAATGTAAATGATAATGAAATTTTACTTATGTTTATTATCAGACAACAATATATAAAGTGTATTTACAATTTTATTTAAGGAAGTACTATCTGTAGTCTACATCATGTAGCGCCATTTCTTGTCGTGAAACAATGTCATTGAAAGATTTAATTACCTAAAAATTCCAAAGATGGCGCTAAATATAGCAACGTTAAGATTTTTATCTATTTTTTCCAGAAAAGACACATTTAAATTAATTTGTAAAATAAGCACTTATCAAAATAAAATAAAAAAATTGTCATTGTTAGGGCTGCTTGTGAGATCATCTCGGTTTATATATATATATGTTACGGCGATTTCTCCGCCGCCGCATAAAACCGCACTTTGGATTTATTTCTTAGTTACCTCCGAGAACGTTTTTCTTGCAGTGCGGGCAGAAATGATGGACAGATTTGTATATTCATCACGAGTTTTACATATGGCTGCTGTAGTACAATCGCGACGGATACATCAAAACGGTTGCAATTAATAGGTGGCGCATCCGTCTGCATATATAAACTACATAAATTACACATGAAAGGATGTGGCCATTCACTGCATTTTTTCTGCATTAGCACCAAATTCACTTGAGCCATGTAGGATCGCCGCGCGTCGAGCGGGGCACCGTAGTAAGTAAGCGCTCCTTCAACCACCTTTGCCAGAAGTGATCGGCGAGACGTTAACTCGTTCGTTAGTTTGCAAATCTATATAGCACGTTGTCGTCGAAGTGGCCCACTGCGGCGACGCTGCAGGAGCGTCCGATCAGGAAGTGGTTAGGCGTGAGACCCTCGACCTCTATAGGTTCGGTGTTCACTTTCGTTAACGGTTTGGAGTTGACAATTTGCTCGATTTCTAGCAGCAGTGTGTGAAGAACTTCTTCGCTAGGGCTTCTCTCTCGTAACATAGCAGCCAACGCGGTTTTTACGCATCGCCCTAAACGTTCCCAATCGCTGTCCATGTTCAAAGCGTCAGGAGATATAAACTTCCGGGACATAGTGCAGATGTCGGCCTCTTTCTTTATGTCCTCGTGTACTTCTTGTATATTTATCAATTCTTTATTTTCGTTCTATGCCACGAGTATCGAGCACGACGTCGTCCTCGGCTAGCGCGCGACATGTAGAGTCGTCGCCAGTTTTGGATCTACGATTTTTTCGAACTGAGGCAGTAACTTGATAGTGTTCTCCAGTGTTTGAGATAATATGTTGAAAAAAAAACTCACAAATTGGCATTTTTTATTATGATGGCATGATGAAATGAAAAAACTTATTAAACTACTTGTTGACCGAGGAGTAGAGTTTCGTTTAACTTTTAACTGTAGATAGACAATGGAAGTGGAAGTGAAGTGTATCGGGACTCATTCTATTTTTATATTACTGTTACACGTGTTCCCGATATCCTTGTTTTTTAACGGTTTTTAACAGTTAAATGATTCCCCGCTCCCCGTTTGTCCTTTATTCAATAAAGCATACTATATCATACTCTATCTATATGTTTACTTACAAAATTTATAAGATCAGTTGCATGACTCTGTTTTGTTAATAAAGATTCAATATATTATAGTCAACGACGCGTAAAATCGGAGAAAGCCGATTTTCTCTCATTGGCTATGTATATATATATATATAGCGCCCCTTCCCGCCTCATTACTATTTATTAAATTTACACGGGAAAAGCGCATTCATTTTTAGTTTATGCTTCGCCGACTATACATATCCCTATATTTTATTTAATAAAAAGCAATGGAATAACTTTATTAATAACTGTACAATATTTCAATTCAAATTCAATCAAGCGATTTTGGCCGCTCTATACAAACAATTAAATAATTATAGATATATTTACAATTAAACAATTACGGGCCATTCTGAATACTATAGTATTTATATTTACAATCAAATAGTAATTATTACAGCTGTTCCGAACAATAAATTTGCAATCTCTATAATCTATTACCTGATAACTTTTTTATAAAATTGTATATAGGAAACATATCATAACAACTCATGTTATGATATGTTTCCTATTACAATTTTATGCGCTACTTGTGGCTTTTTTGGTCGCGATTTTCAATGCGTGCATTCAAAATTATTATTTTCCTACAGCTTGGAAGGAAGCTGTAGTTATAGGAATCCTAAACCGGGGAAACCACGCGACCTCCTCCCTAGTTATAGACCTATTAGTCTTTTGAGTGTATTAGGTAAATTATTTGAGAAAACGCTCAAAACTCGTCTAAGCGAGCACCTCATTGGAAAAGGCCTTATAATAAATGAACAATTTGGCTTCAAACCTAATCATTCTCGTCTCCAACAAGCCCTGCGACTGGTAAAATGTATCTCAGAGGGTTTCAAAGTCAAAAGAAAGACAGTGGCGGTCTTCTTTGACGCAGCTAAGGCCTCTAGGGTATGGAACGCAGGTCTTTACATAAGCTCTACCAATTGGAGCTTCCAGATCGTTTAGTAATCATTATCCACCAGTATATTAGTAATCGCCCCTTCACCTTCCGACTTGACAATACTTACTCGTCAGTGAGACCAATCAGAGCTGAAGTACCTCAAGGCTCCACGCTCTCCCTTGTGCTGTAGTCTGCGTACGTAAATGATATCCCGCGACCGAAAACGGGCGTCGAACTCGCGCTTTTCGCGGATGACACTGCGTCGTTTCTTAGGCCCAATTGCCTCCGGTACATTCTTCCACGGTTACAAAGGGCCATTGATGAGCTGACACAATAGTTCTGATTCTGGAGAATAGAAGTCAATCCTGATAAATCAGCATCTATACATATGGATGCTGATTTATCAGGATTGACTTATATATAGTCATACTTTGACTATAGTACTCGGAAGTCGCCTGTTCCAGTACCAATAGATACTCTCCATTTACGTATATTAAATCAATCAATTTCGTGGCAATACCATTATAAATACTTAGGCATCATGATCGATAGACATCTTTTCTTTAAAGACCATATCGCTCGTGTTAGAAAATTAGTATTATTCTACTTATCCCGTTTATACGGTATGATAGGTAGAAAATGTCGTAATGTCGAATTAGAATTGTGAATACGGAAGTATTGTAATGCACATATGAATTGCATACTAAATTGTGTCTTGTCTAAATTGGGGCATGTAACACCACATGTCCCTTGCTCTGAAATGGGAAACGCGGAAAAAATAGAAAATGCCTGGCCACGCCCCATCGTATATAATGTATGCAGTTCATATGTGAAGACGGGTGGGAGGCAATTGTATATAAATTGCAGCCATTTTGGTGCACCCGTTCATAGTTTGATGAATTGTTTCGTGGTGGCGGACGTGCTTGCACTGTCGCTACTGCATGCAATTGCTTAGACGAAATTTTTTGCATTCGTTGCAATCCTTATTTCTACTTAATTACGTAGTTTTTTTGGTTTTTCGTTTTTGTTTTATTATTAGTGTTAGTGTCAGTGTGTTATTAGAAATATTGTGTGTATTGTAGTAGGAGTAGGTGGCGTTGTGAGGTATCCGATCTTCGTGCTCGAAAATAAGGGTTCGCGGGTTCGCGTTCAATTTAAAATTAGAGTAGAATATAATATTCGAATCCGAGCTCGCAGATAACAAATGAGTAAGGATCAGAGAGAAGTACGAAGAAAGGGGACGAGGACTTATGCCCGAGTGCACAAGTTTCAATAGCGATAGTAAAGTGGATTGTTATAACTGATTTTTAATAAGTATAGTATTGACACTGATAAGGAGAAATACTGAAAAACCGATCAATAAATATATTGATCTTAAATGAAAATACTTTTTTATTTTGAATACTTGAATCTCTGGACTTCATCCAAGATCTAATAGGTACCTCCCTCAGAACTAAGCCCCACAGTGTGAATATGAATCACGTGTTCGTTATACAACGGTCGTTTATAAATACAACGATCTTCCTTCGGTCGATCTCAACGAGGTCCAAAATCATATTAAAAATCTGAAAACCAGAAAGGTACCGGGCCTAGACGGTATTAGCGATCAAGCAATTAAATGCTTTTCTACGTCTCTACTAGCTTTATTGATCGCAATCTTCAACGCGTGCCTAAAAACTTTCCAGACGTTTGGACGGAGGCCGTTATTATCGGTATTCGTAAATCGGTGAAAGTCCGCGACTCCCTTCTAATTGCAGACCAATCAGCCTTCAGAGCGGCCTAGGTAAACTTTTCGAAATATCCTCAAATCACGTCTAAGTAATCACTTACTGGGAAAAGGCCTTATCATTAAAGAACAGTTCGGCTTTAGGCCTAATTACTATTGCACCCAACAAGTTCTCCGACAAGTTAAACATATTTCGGATGGTTTGAAACGTGAGCGCAAAACAGTAAAGGTTTTCGTTGACATTGCTAGGGCCTTTGGCAAAGTATGGCATGCTAGACTCATTAAATATACCAATTGCAGGTCCCAGATCGATTTATCCTCATTATTCCAAATTATATGACAAACAGAAACTTCTTCTTTCGCCACGAGAAAAGTTTTCATCAAAAAGACCAATAAGAGCCAAAGTTCCTCAAGGTTCTACCTTCTCTCCTCTGCTGTACTCCTCGTACACTAATGACATTCCGCGTCCCAATCAGGCGTCCAATTCGCGCTCTTTGACGATGTTACCGCCGCGTATATGCGCGGTAATAATTTTAGGCAAACTACACCTTGTCTTCAGATGACCATTGATGAGTTGACATTATGGTTTCAAATCTGGAGGATTGAAGTAAATCCCGATATGTCAGCAGTATTATTTTTAATTATAGTAAGAGAATAAAAGTAGAAGTTGTACCATGCAACTTCCCTACTTTTCGCATGCTTATTGCGTCCACTTCGTGACAATACAATTATAAGTATTTAGTAATCACGTTTGATAAATATCTTCATTTTAAAGATCATATCAAGCGTGTTAGGAAAAACGCTCAATTAAACCTATCACGCCTTACCGGTATATTAGTTAAAAAGAGTAAAATTTGTTTCATAAATAAATGCATCCTTTACAAATTATGTATACGACCAGTGATGACATACGCGTCTTCAGTATCGCTCACACCGATCCGAATACACTATATCAACTAAAATTCATAAAAAATAACTTCTGCAAAATAGCCACCGGCACACCTTGATATATTCTAAACTCTGTTTTGCTTAGGGATTTAGAACGCCGTACAATCTCGAAATATGTGTACGATATGTCAAAGATTTTTTCCTATATATAGGTATTATATATAATATATAAATTTCTAGATGTAGGTACCCGTTCTAAATACGATCTTATGTGGTCACCCATCCGTTCCGCTTTTCACGTTATCTGGCGCTCCCCTAGAGGATTCAATTCGTATTGAATTCTCTCGTGATCTCCTATGCCAAGATGCCCATCAGGAGGCATCCATAGAGCAGTCACTCCTTGCCGATTGGCCGCGTTAGATAAAGTCCTCAAAGCCCTAAAAGTATTGGGGCTACGGACAATAGCCAAACCACTATTTTACTTTGTGCGTCTTTTTGGTCCGTAAAAGTCAGACACACCCCACGCACTCGGGTGCGTGGCAACTGATAAGGTTTTTTATCCTCCTCGCCCCACAGGGAGAAAACTAAAAAAAAGTGCATCCGTCACAGTTGTACTACAGCAGCCATAAGTGAATCTCGTGTTTCAGCACGTATATTTATATACAAGTTGAAAATCCATGCTGTCCATCATTTCTGCCCACACCGCAATAAAACCATTCTCCGAGACTAAAGGATTAATCCGAAGTGCGTGCTTACGCGGACTGCTGAAATCGCCGTAAGAGCTGGTCCTTCGTTCGCCGGATTAAAGTGAGTCTGTTTTACGAGTAAGTCTTGTGCTTCAAATTCCTATTTCCGTGTGAATGATTCGGTCATCTAACGGTGTTAATGACATCTAACTGTTTAACGCTTTCGAGCGGTGTAACTTTTTAAGGCGTGGTCACCGGTTGTTGAGTACGATATCGAGGCCGAATAGCTTTCCCGCGTCGATACGCATGCATAGATAGGGAGCCGGTCTGAAGGTACGCCTGACGACGGTCGCTCCAACTGAAGTTCTATTGTGCACACTGATTCTGTTCGTGTCCACTGTCGAGCGGGTTACATCTACTCTTCCCGCTTCCATTCTAGTACCGAAAATATCCTCGTCTTGAGGCCCTCGTGCTAGTTGTTAGGGACCGTTAGAGATTACAGAATTGAAACTGAAGAATTGAACTGAATTGAAGATGGACAGCAAGCGTATCACAAGAGCGCGAAAAATCAATGTAGCCGAGCAAGAAAATGAAATGCCAGTGAGTGCGTCGACAAGTTGATCGTTGGAAAACGTTGAATACGTCATCGACACACACGTGGGAAAACGGCATAAAGGATAATTTGAGTGAAAGTTCGTGCGAGCGGGAGAGGATCGACGAGAAAGTTGAAAACTTACATGCGGATACGGGATCTGACCGCATCGATGCTCCGAGTGCAGCCAGCACGACCACCACGATACATGGCTCTCTAGCGGCAAATATGTGAAATCGCAATCCTATACATGATATGCACATTGGCGATTCGAATCTAAATACGAATGCGGCACGAAAAAAACAGCGCGCTGCGTTATTAACGCAATTGAAATTTGAGAATTTGGAAACCGAACGGATAGCTGCGCAAGTCGTGGCCGCGCGTGCGAAAATGTTGCTGTTACGCTTGGACGCGAGCGAATAAGATATGGGCAATGTGATTGAGAATGAAAACGTGTCCCATTTATCCGAAACGGATAAACTAGAGAAACGGACCTTTATGTTGAGCGGAAATGAGCTCGAGCCCGAACCTAGTCCGACGTCAGTGCCACCACCACTGCCGGCGGCGCGCAGCGAAACTAATTGTGTATCCCCACGTAATACTGACTCGAGTATGAGCGAGTCAGTATTAGTTGACTATCAGTATTAGAGACGTCGCAAATATGATAGCGTCAACTATGCGATCTCATTTCGAGCGGTGTACAACGATAAGTCGGGGTTGTTTAATGTTGTTCAAAATGTAGCGCGGATCCGTAAAGCGCTTAGTGGTGAAGCGCAAGAAACTTAAGCTTTGATATATATGGAAACGGGCCCTCTATGAATAATTCAAGTACTTGAGCGAAGGTTCGGATGACCTGACACTATAATTAAACAGTAACTACATAAACTACTACATATGACGTCAATGAGTGACGGAATGAGAGACATTAGCGCTTTCGCTAATAAGGTCAATAATTGTGTCGCGTCCATATGCGCATTGAACAAATTGAACTACCTGTCCGTCCCCAAAATGATCGATGAGATAGCAAAATATATTCAACGATATTTTGAAATTTGAATCGTGCGAATATGGAAATTCTCACGACACCGACGACCCTGAACTTGTGTTGTTGTCGAACTTTTTGAACCAAATAGGCGACCGGAATTCGAGGCCTGCGCCGAAGCGACGGCCGTGTAGAACGAGCGCGATTAATATTGTGAAACACTACAATAATAATAAGAACCTATACACTGTCTTTCAATCATCCAATCGGTCAACAATAAACAAAAACTATGTGTCCGCTTTGTAATAATGAGCACGGCTTACTCGTCTGCGGCGAATTTGTTAAATTGAATATAAATGAAAGATGGGATACCGCTAAAAAGCTTCGCATGTGTTTCCGATGCATGAAGGACCGTCACATGCAAGCTTCGTGTAGAACAAGAGTTCCCAACCAGTGGGGCGCGCCTCCCAAGGGAAGCGTGGAGAGATATCAAGGGGGGCGCAATGCGTTTGCATTTTTAAAAGAAAAAATAATTTGAAGCATAAATTAAGCGACAAAATAATAACACGGTCGGTCACTGTTTCAAAACGCGACGTCGTCAGTCTCTAGCGCTAACAAGTTTTTAATTTTTAATAATTTTGAATTAAAATAAATGTAAGTCCTTAAAATAATATGCGTTTTTTTTTTCGAAATGTAAGATTGAAAGGGGGGGGGGGGCATGAAAATGTTGCTAGAAATCCAGGGAGGCTCAACAAAAGAAAGGTTGGGAAACTCTGGTGTAGAAGAAAGGCCTGTAAGACATGTCAAGGTGGATATCATAAATTACTGATGCGGGAAGCGCCTAGACAACGGCCGCCGTCACTGAGCACACAGCGATATCTGCAAACAATGTTAATACGACGCGTACATATTTGAAGATTGCCCCGGTCGAGCTGTAAGGCCCTGAAGAATCATTGAAAGTTCACGCGCTCCTCGACGAAGGTTCCACGGCGACCTTAATCGACGAGCAAGTGGCTAATGGAATCGGAGCAAATGGACGTCATGAAACATTGCACGTTTCGAGTGTCGGTGGCAACGAGATAACCGATGAACAATTCCGGGTCATTCGAGTTAAAATTAAAGAACTTTCTACTTGAAATATTCGATATATGATAGCACAAACGATGAGAAACTTGAAGTTGACTCCGCAGCGCGTAGAGTGTCCCACTGTCACAGCCTGTCCTGACTTGAAAAATATTGCTGAAAGTTTGATTCGTGACGCCGCCGCACCTTGCATTTTGATCGGTCAAGATAAATGGGGTTTAATTGCATCGCGACAAATTAAAAGCAGTCGCGTAATTCAGTCTGTTGACTCTCTAACCCAATTGGGCTGGGTTTTACATAGGCTGCTTCAGTTTATCATGACCGATAAATATGATACATCACCGGCGCTTCCGACGATGAATTGAACGATTCGTTTGAATTGAACGTTTTAACCAATGATGTCCGTCTTCGACCCTTACGGTCTAGTCTCGCCCGTCTTGATCACGAACAAAACTATGCTTCAGAATATATGGAGATCGGGAGTCGACTGGGACGAACAAGTGAAAGTCGATGAACATTAAGAAGGGGCTGAAATGGATGAACGAGATTATGAAATTGTCATCGATGAAAATACCTCGATGTATATCACCCGGCCACATCGATGGGGAGATACATGTGTTCGTCGCGTGAGCGAAAGGTCGTATGCAGCGGCCGTGTATTGGCGCGTGAAATTCAGCGAAAATGAAAATGCAGTTTCGCTTATAGTAGGAAAAGCTCATGTTGTTCCTTTGAAAATTATATCGATCTCTCGGCTCGAGTTGCAAACGGCGCTGCTGGACGCTCGACTGACTTCATTAATTATGAATGAAATCAAATTCAACGTGTGTTAGGGTGATTTCTTTACCGCCGCGTAAGCACGCACTTCAGATTTATCCTTTAGTCGCCTTGGAGAACGATTTTCTTGTGGTGTGGGAAAAATGATGGACAGTGTTGATGTTTCGACTTCTATATTTCAGCACAAGCTTCACATGTGGCGTACAACTGCGACGGATACACTTTTTTTGTAGTTCTCCCCTTCCGACGGAGAAGAGCATAAAAATCCGTTATGGACAGTCCGTGCGCCCTGGCGCATGGTGTGTGTCCGACTCGCACAGACTAAAAACCCCTTGACATCTTACGACTGCCATGTCAAAGAAGTCTACGGTTTTGACGCCTTCAACTGATGCGGCCAGTTCGGCATGGAGATGCCGTCGGCGCGTGACTGCCTTATGGGTGCTTTAAGAACAGGCATCTCAGCATTGGAGGTCACGTGAAGCTTATAGGGCGGACTAAAACTTCAAAAGGGACACCCCGTCGCGCGAGAAGAGCACCGGATTGATGACCACCAAAGGTCGTAATAAATGGGGGGAGACCCTACTCCTAGTCTATAGCTATCTTATAAGCTTTACGACTTCGACGGTGACGTCAGCGGATCTGGTAGGATATTCCGTGATCTACAGAAATAATGCGGAAGAGGTGGCTTATATAATACAGTCGAAACTATTAGGATAGCTACTCACTAAATTAAAGAATCGCTCTGATGCGTCCATCATAAATTTGAGATAGTTAGAAGCTCTAAGTCCCGGTGAATTACAGAGGTTTTGACATACTATGGTGTCAGTTGCTCTCCTATAGAATTTGTTTTGCACTACTTGTAGTTTGTGTGTAGTGTATCGGGCTTTACATGACTAAAGACTGGACTCGCGTATGTCATGACAGGTCTGATCCACATCGTGTATATCTTTTACTTTTTCTACCTATCATTCCCTATAGATAAGATAGGTAAAATAATGCTGATTTCCTAACACGAACAATATGACCTTTAAAATGAAGACGTTAATCGATCATGATTAGGTATTTAAAATGATGTAGCCACGGAATAGGTTGATTTAAAATACGTAAGTCAGGTGTATCTACTAGTATTGTATACACGACTTTCGTATACTATCATTAAAATGTATTGATGCTGATTTATCTGGATTGACTTCTATCCTCGATTCTGAGTCATTGTATCAGCTCATCAATAGCCCTCTGTAACCGCAAAAGAATGCTTCGGAGGCAATTAGATAATAGAAAAGTGGAGTGTCATCCGCGAAAAGAGCAGACTGAACGCCTTTTGACGGTCGCGGGATATCGTTTATGTACACACAGTACAGCAGTGGAGAGAGAGAGTGGAGCCTTGAGGTACTCCAGCTCTGATTGGCCTCATTGACGAGTAAGTATTGTCAAATGGGAAAGAGAAGTGGCGATTGCTAACGTAATGGTGGATTATAATAATAAGACGATCTGGGAGCTGTCATTGATAGAGCTTATGTATAAGACCTGCATGTCAAACCCTATCGAAGGCCTTTGCTACGTCAAAGAAGAACTCCATTATCTTTTTTTTGATTTTAAATCCCTCCGGAATATATTCTATTAGTCGGACGGCTTGTTGTAATGAACAATTTGGATTTAGACCTAATCAAGAATGATTAGGTCTAAATCCAAATTGTTCATTAATGATACGGATTTTTCGTATGAGATGCTCCCTTAGAGGAGTTTTGAGCGCTTTTTAGAATAAATTTCCTAATACACTCAAAAGACTAATAGATCTGCAAATAGCGGGGAGGTCAAGTGGCTTTCCCGGTTTAGGGATTCCAAAAACTGCAGCTTTTTCCAAACTGTAGAAAAGTAGAAAATTTTGATGCACACATTGACCATAGCGATTAAGAGAGCCACAAGTGCCCTAGAAAAACACTAAGTGCTTTACTTGTAATGGAGTTCATGTCTGGTGCCTTTCTAATTTTGAAGAATTTAATATGTTTACTAATTTCACTCTGGGTGATGTGATCTACATCGCTTTTGTGTGGAAGGGAGACTCTGTGACGAACCTCCTCTTCCACCCAGAGAACATATTCAATGTCATGCGTGGGATTGACTGATCATTGTTGTTCAATGCTGTCAGTTAAACACTCGGCTTTTTCCCGGTCACAGAACTCTATAGAATTATCCAGTTTCTTTAGAACGGGGGTGGGGACAGACTCTTTCGTTTTGAGAGCTTTGGTTACCTTACAATAAGCTTTGTGACAGGGCGAAATTTCTATCATTAGGTTGTTCCGATTATCATTTTTGACTTCCTGCATGTGAGAAGTCAAAAACTTCCTCACTTTATGCTGGAAAGCACGCGCCTATAATTGCATGCATCCATGGGACCTATTATTACATGTGGGGTATTTGTTCGCTCTACGCAAAGAAGTGTTTTTTAGCCCTTATCATTTAGCTAAAATTTCTAGGCAGCTCCTTGCGATCAGGATAGTTAGTATTTTGGGCTGTGATTAACAGCGTCATGTTGGAACAGCTCCGGAGCCATTGAAACGACGATCTGTGCATTTGCAGCCTTCGAAAGCTAATCATATGTACGAAAAATCTTGACATAGGTCCCAACCCGATCGGACGTAAAGTCTCCGAGTTATGCTAGACGACATTTTTTCATTTCGTGAAAATGTTTGATCCGCGATATCTCTCGAACGCCTGGGCCGATCTTTAACATTCAAACACTAATCGATTGCTTATTTTTTTTTACCTATTTTTAAGTATTCATAGTAGGCCACCTATATAAATTTCACACATCATTTTCTCTTATCCACCCTAAAACAAAAAATATGCTAATAAGTCAAAAAAGTTATTTGACAATTTTATGCCCCGATAAATGGACGACAACATGCCGTATCGACAATGCGGTCGAATCTGGACTTCCTATACACCACATTATGTAAACAATAATAACAACAAACAAAACAATAAGAGCACCAATAATGTTGTCGTTTTTCTTGTTTTCTTTATGTTCTAAGTTTGCGAGTGTACAACTTTTTACCAGACTGCGTTATGCAAAGGAGGGTAATATACCTAACAGCCTATATGTCGATGTGTGTATATACAAATTATTTATAATACAAATATTTGTCGTATATACATACATGTATATGTATGTATATACGACAAATATCTGCATTTGGAGGCACACATATAGCAGTCTCGGCAAGTAAACAAACGTTAATCTGTTGCCTCCGACAGCAAATATTTGTCGTATCTGAATGAATGATTTTTTTACATCATCTTGTTTATACCTTTTTAGTTCACTTGTACGCAGTTGGGTTTTTCAATTTTTTTATTGGTTCGCAACTTGTACTCAACTGTACGCATCATAATAAAACTTGCATTGTACAGTTCCGTACAGTTTTCGAAAAGTCGACCAAAACACAGAACGAATACGAAATGAAAATGCGCAGTTGACACATGTGTGGAACGTTTTACACTTTCATGCTAAGCACGCCAACGGGTATCGTCCGTCTGTCTGTCCGCTGTACTTTTAAAGACCTTATTTACTTCGTTTGAGCCTTAATAGGCATTCGCTTTAAATTTTCACAGAATTTGTATTATTGTCACAGGTGTCCTAAAATGTGACAAAAAGTACAAAAGTGTCCCATGGAAGGAATGTTTTTCTATAATTTTTTTTAATCCAATCAAAACGACGTAAGCGTAAAAACATAATATGTTCAAATCATTAAATTTGAAAATTCTAAAGCAAAAGTTAAAATTATAAAAGAGAAGTGCGAATCGAGTTGGCACTAAGAATTTCAATATAGATTAAAAAATCGTTCGGTAATCATTATCTCCCAATAAAACATGATAATAATAAAAATAAACAGTTTTTTTTTTGTAAACGCGTAACAACTATATTGGTGCAGAACCCTCGGTGCGTGAGTTCAACTTGCACTTGGCCGGTTATTTTTGTTACTTTCGAAATAATTCATCAGTACACTCCGATATTTAGATATTGATGCAATCGGGTTGCATTAAGTTCGTTCCTTGTCAACCTTGAATGGCCGTTAAGTGAGCGATAAGTAAATAATAACATATGATTCATTCGATTCCAGCTGCCTCTTATCTCGTTGGCCGTTTAGTACTGGCCTGTAAGTGGGAATTAATATCAGCATTCGCCTAGTACACATAAAAAATAAATAAAAAACATTACAAACTCATCGTATCACGGAATAAAAAAAAACCGGACATTGCGAACAGTACTCGCAACCTGAAGATCCCGCACAGAATCTATACACATATAATGAAAATAGGTTGTCTTTGTTCGCCAATCACGTAAAAAATACTAAACGTATAGACATGGGACTGGGACCATTCGATGCGGGATGATTTGTAGATGGTTCTAGGTTACTCATTTTAGAATTTCGTAAAGCTTTCGCCATTTTATATATAAATAAAAATTACCCAGCGAAACGGGCGAGTCAGCTAGTAGTAGAATATGTAGACATTTCATCTGTCAAGAACCTCAATGATTTTTGTCTGTTTTCGATGTTGGTGAGATAGTGGTCCCAGGAAATACGAAACCTTTGCGGTTTCTTAAAAAAATTTTTTTTTTAAATATCCGAAAAAATAGTCAAATTCTTATAGCGGAAAATTAAAAAATGTTATCCTACGCATTGAAAGTACAATGTTCACGGAGCACATCTCACGAGCGCTCGACCCTAATCTGGTTGGTTTACAATTTTTCAATAGAGCAGGGCGCATCTATGCACCCAGTTATCCGAATATCATTTGCATCGTTCTGTTGCGGCCGCGTGCAGTCGGATCAATGCACTCGATAAGTTACCGAGATGTTTGGTGTCACTACATTTTCTCGGAAAACGTCCTACACGATGGTCAAGAAGTACGCTGTCCTAGCGATGTGCTGTTTAACATTCCTTTGGTGAGTCGCTATAATAGTAATAACTGAAGATGCGATCGCAGTGAAGAAACAGTACGGTTGTGCGCACAATTTTTCCTCAAATTCATTTTATTTTAGAGTTCCGTAGGCAAAGGCAAAAACCTTGCCGTCCATATACAGATTTATAACTTCGTTAGTTTGTTATCGATTCTGATTAAATTATACACGCGAGTGTCTTACGTAAACCGCCAAACAGTTATGTAAACGATGACAAAATTTTTTTTTTCGGATGCTCATCGTGTGGGGTATTATCGGATAGGTACTCAAAAACGCACACTTTTTTTTATGTCTATTAGGTTATTATGAATCAAGTACCCTTTTCAAATGTCTCGCCTGTTATCCACTTATTTAAAATAATAACATTTAATATTAATTACGCTTAGCATATACCATTTAAGAATCGCCATATCATATTGCCATGACAACGACTGCTGTATTGTGTACGAAGTAGAATTGAATTATGAATAATACGTGAAAGCATGTTTGTTGATTTGTCCTTCTGTCAAGGAGTAGCAATTCCGGAGTGATTTTTTTCATAAATGCAATTCAAATGCAATCACGTAGATAATTTTTTACTCCTGGGAAATGGGACGTTCCTGTGTGATAGACGTGGAGCACAATTATTACTGAAGATGGAGTAAGATGTTTACGAATTTTAGTACATTTATAGGACTCATTGCCGCATAAAATATAGGTTATTTATAGGGCTGTTTAAATGACTATTTTCATATTACTAGGTAATTTGAAAGTAATTGATTTTATTTTATTTATTCGGCCATGTTTATTTGCTCGCTTTGCTTGGAGAGGGTTGTCAGTACGAGATAAGAATTGTAAGGGAGAAGGTAGGAGGTAAAAGACAGATGTAGAATGAGAGTTTGAGGAAGAGGTCAAGAGTAAGATAGAGCGATAGAGAGGGAGAAAAACATTTAAATAAGAAACAGAATTGATAATGGGATTAGATTAAAACTTATCATTAAGGTTTTGAAAAAGACCAACATTTTCAATAATCAAAAGATCGAAACACATTCAGCACACTCCTTGTTGACTATACAATTTGTATTTTGTCAATCTCAGTAAATAAATGTTCGACATACCCACGTATTTATCCGAGTCACACAATACTTCAGCGTCTCATACAGAAATACACTGTGCAATTACAATGTATTTAAATGACAATTTTATTCTTGATATATATATTTTTTTCCACAGTTCAATTGGCGATGCGATTCAACGACGCAAAGGACATGAAAATAATCGCAGTCCGTATGTCTGTCATCAAAACACCGATTGGTCAAACGACACACCGCAAGCGAAACCTGGAAAAAACGTATTACGAAGCATTGAAGATGTTTCCACCGGTTCAAACTATAGACATTTCAACGCGAAGACACTCGAATCGCCGATGGCAACTGCAAAGCTTAAACACTATAATCACAAAATATCACAGCCCGCCTATCGTGTCACTCGGTTGCAGAAAGGTACATGAGTATATTAAAAATCAAAATGCGCGTGAGATGCCGTCGGCGTCACATAGACACCTCTTTTCATAAAGCCCATGCACAGTGGGTATCATCGGAAATTCTGACTATAGAAGCTGCATTCTATTCCCAGCACATCGACATACGAGGCGGAAGGCGAGACGGCTTACTCGATACGAGTTTGTATCAAATAAGGTGCTCTGAAACTGTTTTTACTGACGAGCAGACGGGAATGAAAACGAACACGGGAGACTGCTCGAGGCCAAAGAAATGTTTGAAATCGTGCTTGCGCAATTTATTTGCGAACAGATAGACTCACGGATTTCGATGAATGTGCTGTGATTTTTTTTTGTTTTCACTCAAAAAAAAACAGTTAAATGCAATAACTGCTTGAATTTATTTTATACCCTTGTTATAAGTATTTAATTAAAGTTTCGCCCAGCTTTATGTTCAGCATAATTTATAAGGTATGTTTTTAAGTGAGTATATGTGATATTAAAAAATGCGATTAGTAATCAAATTAAAAATATGTCATTGGTATTTATTTAATATTTATCTTTATTTGTTTGTCAAAAAAAAAATATGCTAAAATTAATTTCTTTATAATCTATGTAACGGACAGCCGCGCTCTTAGTCTTTAAATTAGAAAATAATGTGTATGAAATGAATGTTATGTATACGGACTTAGTTAAGGATTCCTTTTTGTGTTTTGTGTGTAATAACCCTTGATAGATAACCATATTTCACTGAACACTAAAGATACGTCGGCTCGACGTGCGACTGTTTGAGTGAGCATATTTTGGATTACATATATACTATGTTTATGAATGTGATATTATGTCTTAATGTATGTAATTATGGTCTGAGTTAATAAAAAACATTAGAGTTTATTTATATTTTTATTATTAAAAAAATGAAACTACAAAACATGGTACTTCTTACTTTACAAAACTTAAACATTTAGGAATCTCTGTGTCAGTCTTATAATTTAATATATACGCTTTTCAAAATCAACTTTATGTTACCTCTATAATTTAAAAAAACCAAGTAAATCTCACTTTTTATTCTTTTTTTACCTCAGAGGTATTTAGGACATGCGATGGACTTGTGCTCTTCACAAATGGGATTTTTGCAGCTGTCGCATATTGTCTTTGTCATCCTTCTAATTCTTGATCGACAAAAGGCTTAATATTTATTTTTGTCTTAGGTACACCTTCAATTTGTGTGGGAGGTTCGGCTTGTCTTTTTGGCAATATACCACTATTTTTTTCTTTTATATTTGTCGGCAAAGTAACCGTTTGCTACCTTGTTTCCATCCACGGAGTCATCAAGTCATTACTAAGTTTTTTCATGAAATGTCTACGCCCCAGTGGCTTTTCTTTCTTTTGATAGGACATTATCACAATAAATAATATACGCGTTTATAAATGGCATTTTCAAGATCCCATAAAACATAGCCATGGGCCACCTGTTTGTTTTGCAGCTGCACGACATATACGAGCACATTTGGTTGAAAGTGTCGACTCCCCCCTTCGTTTTATTATACAAATGAACCATATTTGCTTGCCGATCGTAAAATGAACAGTGCTATCTTCACCACAAGTTGATAGAACACACACAAATTTGTTCGGTTTTAGCTTGTACGACACTAATATCAACGGCCCATCGTAACAGAACATGGATGTTCTTACTGGCCTGGACTGCATATTTTTTTAGCTCGTCAGGTATTTCACGTTTTTTCTACCTAATAGTTCCGGCCAAGGTCAAGTTGTATGGCTCCCTTAGCAAGTTTTTTGCTAACGTAACTGATGTGAACCAATTATCACATGTGACATTTCTGTTACTGCCATGTATTATTTTACTTTTGTAAGTTCTTTTATGTAAAATTCACCAAGTGGCAAGCCATTGTTTGAGTAGATTTGCCTAGATATGGCATGACATCACTTATGTATCGTGTTGCACTGTCACATGTCATTACAATTTTTAGCCCATATTTATTAGATTTGTTAGGAATGTATATCCGAAAAGGGCACCGATCCCTGAAATCCAAAAGTTGTACGTCAATGGTTACGTAATGTCCGGGGATGTAATTGGATCGGCAGCGGTTTATGAGGATCTCCCATATTTTTCTAATTGGTGCAAATGTATCAGTAGTTCTTAGTTATGGCCGCAAAGATTTGTCGTCCACTCTCAAACACCTGATCAGAAAATAAAACCTATCCCTACTCATGGCAGCAATATATCTGTTTCCTGAATACGAACAATCAAATAACTCATCCGCGGTCAAATGATTGTCTTTCATAGCAGCTGCTAGTGTCAGTATGCCGAATATAGGTCAAATTTCTTCACAGCTTGTAGTTTTAAAGGTGGTTTTTACATCAGGCTTTTGAGCCTTCAGCTGGATTTCAGCGTTGGTCCATTTTGTTATCTCCTCCACAATGTCATTAGTAATAAATATACTGAAACATTCCAAAGGCTCATAAAGGTATTTATTCATCCGTGTAGGACCCTCAGGTGTCCGTATAACTTTAGTAGATGATACTCTGCCATTTGTTCTGCCTTTGGTGGCCGTCCAACGATGATCGTTTTTGCATCTAAGAATTTTACGCTGTGCCATTACAATATTACTCGACATACTTGGCAAAGCACTTTCAGGAGTTTCAAAATCATTTTCAGACACATCTTCAGTATCCAGAGCGTTTACTTCTGGTGGAGCACTCACCTCATAGTCTTCGGCGTCGCTATGTACTTCATCTTCTAATAAATCGTCTTCAGTTTCACTGTCCGACTCCTGAATCTCTCCATCGCTCGTGTTATGCAACGACCGACTGATTTCTGTATCGTCTACAGGAATTCGTGACATCATTATGTTGTTCTTATCGTGGCCTATAACAAGAAAAAAACTAATAACAAATATGTACATTTATTCTCAAAGAATCGCAATAACACTTTTTCAAAACTAACACTAAAGATAACCATACGTCACTCTGACGTACGGTAGGCAAAAATTTACGCGAAAGTATTGCACTTACCAGAGCGATACGTGTGTGTCCTGCAAGCTCCAACGGCCTTGCTCTGGAGTTGGCAAGAACAGCCAGTTCAGTGTTTAGATTTGTCAAAATCGATTACGTTGATTTGACGTAGGTTATCTATCTAGGGTTAAGTAATTTGTATATAAGTGTTTCATTACCTGGGTAGAGATTAGTTGGTAGAGATTATTTGTAGGATTATTTATGGAAATGTCTTTGTGTGCACTTGTATATTATAATGTGTTTTATTTAAATGAATGATTAGTACATGAAAGTATTGTGATGCATATATGATTTGAATACAAAATTGCGCTTTGACGGGAGGAACCAATAGGAGGTCGAGAGTCGGGGCGGTCTATACGGTACGGTCGCGAATCGGTGTACCAAGCTCATTTGGCGGACGGAGCAAGTGAGTGATCGTCGTAGTTTCTCCGGACCGTCGAGGTTCTCCATCGTCGAGTTTCTCCGGTCCGGACGGAGCGGCGACCCACTTCACCATCACTCCCAGAGATGGCCGTGACGGTCGAGAACGATGTCGGTATACCCACTGACAACTCCTCTTGATCTCCGGCTGTCTCGGGAAAGCTTCAAGTTTAGACCTCTGAAACGGGGCCATCACCATTGGATCATCGTGGTCGTATCCCCGACGAGAAGACGCCCGGGCAAGAGGTAACATAAGTCCTCCGTCCCGCACCTGCACCCGCAAGAAAAGAGGTGCGGAAGATCCGCGAATGATCGCTTCTACGGAAAGTGTGTGAAGTGCATGGCCATCCCCCCTCGTATGTAATGTATGCAGTTCGTAAGTGCAGTTTTTTTCTTGTACGCCATTTTGCACGTGGTTGGAGATTTGCAACAAACTCTCGGTGCCATCGCTCCCAAAATTCTTGACGTATTTTCTCGATTGACTCGTACCTTGTATTTCTGGAACATGTTACAGGTACAGACGGCATCCACATCAGAGGCCGCCCTATGCGAAAGTGCCCTGGAGTTAAAGAAGATAAATCAGTAGGTTGGAATGAGAGAGGGGACAATGAACGTGAGATAAGGATCGCCTCTATTTGAGTAAATAACGTCGTTAGCTCTTCGACCGTCAGAAAAGAATTGCCAGCTATTCGTTTTAAATGAAAATCTTATTTGATACCAGCCTCCCACATACCTCCGAAATGTGGAGTATATACAAGACTGAAATTAAATTTGATGCCTTTATTAGCGGAAAATTCAAGTATAGACTAGTGATAGGACCGTCAACTCTACCCAATTCATTGATTAAACCTATTAGATTTTTTCCATTGTAACAAAATATTTCATAGGGCTTACCTCTTCTTGAAGCAAACCTGTGTAGAGCCAATAAGAATAATTGGGTACTGAGATCGCTTACAAGTTCAAGGTTAACCGTTTTATAGTAAGACAATCGAATAAACACTAGTATGATTTACTTATACGATTACCTCTGCCCTTTTTACTTGATATCATAAACAGTCCTGCAAAATCGACTCCACATAAATGAAATGCAAAAGTAAAATTAATTCGAACTGCAGGTAAGTTACCCATCAAGGGTTGTAAAGTTTTGCCCTTCCAACGTTTACAAATCACACACTGTCTAGTAACCTATCGTGCAAGATTTCGTCTACCTATAAGCCATAATTCTTCACTAATACCATAAAGAAGTAAATATGGACCTGCATGAAAGAGGCATCAATGTTCGTGTTTCATTATTAACTTATATAAGTGTCATTTACCATCTTATATTATGGGATGTGTTTTGAAAAACTAAACTTAGAATTTTTGAGACTTGCTATTCCCGTAACACCATCAGTATCAATGAATGGATTTTGACATAATAATTTCGATATTTTATTAATCTCCTTTTTATTTTTTAACCTAATTAACTCATCATTAAACGACTCTTGTTGACTAAACTTAATTAAAACAATAGTCGATCTATTCAATTCATCGCGCAATTTTAAGATTCTTTGTATTTAATTTTATTTTTCGTTGAATTATTTATAAATAGTAAAACTTAAGAATAAATTCTTTTTAATCTAGAATAATTAGGATAATTGTTAAATATAATAAATTTAGGAGCAAATTTTGTTTGTTTTAATAAACAAATAAGATCGGGAAAATTGAGTATGAAAGGTAACTGGGGCCATTCAAATTTTTTTCTCTTAAGGAAGGAAGGGCTTTCCCACAGAAAAGAAGAAAATCGTAGAGTATGAGAATCATCACCACTCGAGGCCATGTCCGCAGGGTTTTCAGAAGTTGGAACATATATCCAAACAAATCCAGAAGTCTGATTGTTAATTTCTTTAACTCGGTTGTATACAAATGTCTTTAGATCTTTTGGTTTCGTTTTGACCCACCCCAGAATCACTGTAGAACCAGTCCATATGTATCTTTTAGAAATAATGATATTCACGAACTCTGGGACTTAAGAACATAGTTTGGACACAACTAAAACATCCAGTTGAAATTTACATCGTTGTGATTTAAAATGTATATTGGAACTAACATAATTCAGAAACATTTAAGGTGATGTTATTCATTTTTGAGATATTACACGGTTTAAGTAACTCATTTGTAATTCCTCCTTTTTTTTTTAAAGACCTCTGTAATCAAGGAAGATTGACTACCTGAATATAATAAGACAGGTGCTTGGTAGAAGTTTTCATTTTGGTGGTTATTTATTAGGGTGTGCCTTAAATTTCAAGTATATTTTATTTTTACGCAAACCTTTTAAAACTTTAGTAATAACCTAATAAAGCACAGGAAAAAAACATTATCCCGTTTTATAAAGATAACCTGTGCCGACTTGCGATTGAAACTTGTACGCACAAGTTGCGCGGGAATTGGCGCGGCGACCTGTAACTGCACGTTTGACTTGTCATTGTATACGTGATTTTCAGCTATATTAGTGCAAGTGATATTGTTTACTTTATAACTAATTATGTCGGTGGAATTACGTAGTGATAAACAAAATATTTTCCTAATCGGACCGCCTAGCTATCAAATAAATGGCGCAAAATTATCACCTAATCAACAAGTTCTCGCTGTGTTATTTTACAATATTCGCGAAGTCAAGCTTACAGCTAGTGAAAGTGCAGACCTTGTAATTAGGGAGTGTATTATATTTTGAGAAAAAGCCAGAATTTCTACTAAGGTATTTCCTAACTGTATGAAAAAACTTGTATATAATGTTTGGAGAGATCTGCAAAAAAATGTAAAAAAACTCAGATGACATTCAGGGAGTGTGAAAATGATTTTAAAATAAAGCTTGATAACTCGTTTGATACTGCACATAATTATAGAAAATAAAAATCGAAGAAGACAGAGCGTTTCTGAAAACACAGAAAGAGCCAGGTCGATCGGGATGCTTAGGTGGCGTCGACAAGAAATTAGCGGACAAAGAAGAAACAGCTAGGCAAAGGCGATTGGAAGAAGAGGAAAGGATTGTAAGAAATAGAGATTTAATGGCTATTGCGTATACTTCAACAACAAATATTTTGCAATGTACCGAAGATTCTGACGAAGAACAGATTCTGAATTCTGAACTCAGTTTGCGAAAAGTACCGTCTTCTGAAAAGGCTTCAGAAAGAGGTAGAAATAAACTTGTAACACCAAAACTTGTCGCAGCTTTAGATTGATGCCAGTTAAGCATAAAAGACTCTCTTTACATTCTTCATGCAGTGGTAGAAGCGCTTGGTTTAAATAACGATGACTTTTCTATTAACAAATCTTCTATTCAGCGAATTCGTACTCAGGTGAGAAAAACCAGGACAGAAGCAATAAAAATGACTAACAGATCAATTTGCAGACATAGTTACAGTTCATTGGAATGGAAAACTATTACCCGGACTGGATGTAAGAAGTTCAAAAGAAGAACGCTTGCCAATTATTGCTACATTTGACGATAGAGAACAGCTTCTTGCAGTACCAAAACTAGAAAGTTCTTATGGTAAACATCGGGCAAAAGCCGTATCAACTGCTCTTTGACTGGAGCCTTCATAATATAGTCCAAATAATGTGCTGCGACACAACAGCGTCGAATACTGACCGTTTCGATAGAGCTTGTGCAATTTTGGAGCAGACTTTTGAAAAGGAATTGCTACTTTTTGCTTGTCGTTATCATGAGTTTGTCCTAAAAACTGCGTTTGAAACTAAGATGAAGTCAATTTCTAGTAGTCCTGATATTCAGATTTTCAAAAAGCTTTGAGACAATTGGAAAAACATCGATTCCAGTAAAATTGAACTACCGCTTGAATTCATCAAAGAACATGTTACTGGGACTATTATTACATCTTTGTTAACGTTTTATAAGGCACTATCGGACAAAGATTTTATAAGAGACGATTACCGTGAATTGATTTAACTATGTGTAATATTTTTAGGAGGAGATACACAAAAGAAATTAAAACTTAGACCACGCGGCGCTATGCATCAGGCGAATTGGATGACCAAAGCGATTTATTCTTTAAAAATAAGTTTACTTCTGTCACAATTCAGAATAATTGCGAAGGAGAAAAATACTCTGTACGTATTGTTTTGTTTTTTTTTATTCTTTATTATTATTGTTATTTAACCTGTTTCTCTTTTTTTTCATATAAAACGCTGGATGATTTTGTATCCGAAAAGAGCAAACAATTTCTATCTCGACTACAGATCAATGACTCTTTTCTTCAGGGAGATGTTACTTCTTGGCATGTAAATACTGCTTTTCTGGAGGCTAAAAGAAGAGGCAGTATTTTAAAGGTTGTAAATGACACTGCTGAAAGAGCTGTTGAGTTAATCCAAGATTTTAACGGACTTATAACGGCTGAAGAGGAGCAAAACAGTCCTTGTTGCGGTGTATGCAATAACACAGAAATTTGTATTCGGATTGAAAAAAAGTAGTTTGAAAATAAGTTATCCTGGTTGAATATTTTTATGTTTTAAATAAATGTTAATGTTTATCCTTTTTTATCTGAAATTTTATTTACTTCATTTGCGTGCTAGTTATATTAGTTCTATAGTAGATTGAAATATTAGAACCAAACACGATTTTTGATTAACTTTTTAGCTCTATCGGCACGGGTTAGAATCAATTTAGAAAGATAAAATTTTATATTTAAACATGTCTTAGAATTTATAAAAAATGTAGAGGATATGCATTTGGATTAAAATGTTTTTTTTTTGTATAAGGGACACCCTATTATATATATAATCAACTATCGAGGATGTCGACAATAGGCTGGTTTACAAAATGAAAGTCAAACATTGTTTTCATTACACTTCCCACGCCACCGTTCGGAGCTCCTTTCTGTCGACCGCCGCGCTAAGACTGACTGTTTGCCTTTTTTTTTTGTAGTACTTCCCTTTCGACGGCGAAGGAGAGTTAAAAGCCGTTATGTGCAATCCGTACGCCCGGGTGCACGGTGTGTGTTCGACTGGTACAAACTAAAAACCTCCTGACAACTTGGGACTACCATGTCGAAGTTCACGGCTTTGACGCCTTCATCTGAAGTGGCCAGTTCGGCATGGAGATGCCGTCGGTACGTGACTGCCCGATGCCTTAGAAACAAGTACCTCGCATAGGAGGTCACGTGAAGTTTGCAGTGCGGACTAAAACTTCAAAAAGGGCTCTGGGAGACGCGGGAAGCGCATCGGATCGGTGACCATCAACGGTGGTAATGGATGGGAAGAAACCGTACTCCTAGTTTATAGCCATGTTATTAACTCCTTCGACCTCGATGGTGAGATCATCGGGTAGATCTAATAAGAAATTCTGTGGTCTTATACAAATATGATGCGGAACAGGTGGCTTGTATGATACGGCCGAAACTATTAGCAGATTTGGATGACTACTTGCTATGTTGAAGAATCGCTCTGATGTGTTTTTCATACGCTTTCTACGATTCCGTGATAAATTCGACAGAGTTTACATCGCTATGATCGAAACTATGAAAAATCGCCTACAAAATTCAATGGTGCAGAATCAATAAAAGTCTGCCAAAAATGCCGTCTGCGGAGGGCGATCTACTTCCCGAACGTCTTTATCACCATCAACCTCCTTTCTCTTGTACGGTAATTGATTATTTCGGCCCTATGACAGTGAGGATAGGCCGCAGACACGAAAAAAGTACCGGTATTACGGTAAGTATTTACATGTTTGACAACGCGCACCGTTCATATCGAGCTGACAGAGTCCTAATTGTCGGACTTTATGATATTGGCTTTATTGCTAGAGGAACTGCGACAGTAATACACTCAGACAAGGGTACAACTTTCGTCGACGCAAATAAATAACTGATGAATATGCAAAAGGTACATGTGAAAATGAAAAAAGAGGCAGACATCCTCTCTATATCCTGTAAATTCATATCTCCCGTCGCTTCTAACATGGGTGGCGCCTATAAATGTTTGGTGCGATCTGTAAAAACCACGTTAACTGGTACGTTGAGAGTGAAGAGCCCTCGCAAAAAAGTTCTCCACATCCTGTTCCTGGAAGCCGAGCACATTGTTAACTCCAGGCCGTCGACGGAAGTGAACACCGAAGCGGATCTGATAGGATATTCCGTGGTCTTCTACATAAATGAGGCGGAGAAAGTCACTTGTAAGATACGGCCGAAACTAATAACGGATTTGGATGGCTACTCCCTATGTCGAAGAATCGCTTTGATGCGTCCTTTATAAATTTGGAGACGGTTAGGAGCTCTAGATCCCGATGAAATACAGAGTTTTTGACGTACCGTGGTGCGTCAGATGCTCTCCTACAGAATTATTCTGCACTACTTGCAGTTCGTGTAGTGATGTGACATACGCAAGTCCAGTATTTGCATGACTTTGCTAGACTCGCGTATGTCACGACAGGTCTGATGCACATCATGTATATCGTAACGACATTTCACTTTTTCTACCTATCATTCCATATAGGTGAGATAGGTAAGATTATGCTGATTTCCTAATACGAGCGATATGATCTTTAAAATGAAGATGTTTATTGATCGTGATACCTAGGTATTTATAGTGATGTTGCCACGGAATTGGTTGATTTGAAATACGTAAGTAGGGAGTATCTATTGGAACTGGAAAACGTAACTGTCGTGTACTATTGTAAAAATATATTGATGTTAATTTATCCTCTCAAAGGTTATATATCTAAACTAGCGCCACCTTCGACGGTCCATCAGTTTCCCGCGCTTTTTCGCAGTGCGACGGGGCGCCACATATTTTCATTTTTCGCATAGTTTGAATTAGTACTCTATCGTTGTTAGACATTTTAGGAATGTAGATAAAATTTGCTAACTGGCAGGAAAGAAAACTAATTGAAAAAGGTATCCAGTAATAAACAATGACATATTAAACTTAAGAGAGCTGTTCCTTCCAAGACTTTGCTCAAATACAAAGAAATAAACCATATTTTTGTTCGTATTTGTATTTTCTCTATTCCTTAATAACTATTTTATAATAACATGTAATAAAAAATCAACACTCCATACATATTTTCTTCAAGAAACGCATAGAAACGCATGCGCACGTGAAGCAACCACGAACGAGTATGTAGAATACGTGACTTCGCCGGTTTAAGAATTCCAATAACTACAGCTTTTTTCCAAACTAAGTTGTTTTTCCAAACAAGAAAAGTAGCAAATTTTGATGCACACATTGATAATTGCGACCAAGAGAGCGGTCGATCTTATTTATTGACTTCTCCTGTGTAACGTCTATTTCCATATCGAAGTTGCTAGATCTAGCTCCGTTTATTTTCCGTTGCCGGCGGGCAACTTTTCTAGCTTTTCGTTTAAGAGTAGATGTTAGAAAGGGGCCTTCACCTTCGTCCGAACCCTTAACATTGGCGTTGGACTGGTCCGGCACCTCGCCGGACGAGATGGCGCTGGAAGAGCACTTCCTTTTACTTGCGACGGACGGACAGGGAGATTGATCGCGGCTACTACTGCTCATGGGAAAACCGCGTTATCTAGAATGTTGTTTGCATCTTGTGGAACTGCATAGCCATGTTGTTCCAATAAACTAAAGAAAAGCGCTAACCCAGTGGCAGGGTTTGCAGAGATCTTGCGGTTCCTCCGACCGTAAGGGGACCGGAGGCGACACTAGCTATGCTGGTACCTAGCACTACACTTTAGACCGTACACTGCACTGAATAGAATAAACACAATAAATGTGATTAATTATTAAATACAATTATAAAGTGCGCAGTGCGCCGGGGGTGTGGCTTAGTGCGCATTCTCTCTCTTTCAGCTTTATTAATATTTCAGTGATTCTATACAAGACTATTTTGGACTTAACTATTACATTTAAATTTCGATATATACTTTGTTTAATAATGAAATGTTACAAATTTAGTAAGTCGTTCTGTCCGCAATAATGATATTAATGCACACTCGAATTCCCCACGATATAGGCACAATTATTCCGTATACATAGCGATAATGGCGGTAATTGTTCTTTTTTGCAAGGACTGAACAATGTTGACTGGTGCCTTTTTAAAAACCCTTTCTACGGTCCGGATAGCAGGAGACGGCAAGTTTTTCAGCAATTATTCGCAGAAAAAGACTGAAAGGAAATAGCACTTTCCTATTTGAATATGGTGCGAACGAAAGTGATGATGATGATGATGATGGTGACAATATGTATGTATGTCAGGATGTTCGTCTGTTCGTTTAGCTTCCCATTCATTTATTGTCAAAATAAAAGGTGTAGTTAGCTTTGACTTGGAGCTCATTGGCGTGTCTTAAACAATGTAATGTCATACTAAATCCAACAAAATTATGACATAACTAGTATAATAGTGTATATTGAGTAAAATAATAAAAAATAGCATTTGCATATAGTAATTCTTTGTATATTGTTAATCAAACGAAACTAGAAAACTGGATAACTCAACCCAATTATTGTAATGGAAATGAAACGGCTTCTCCTACATTTGCAATTTTAATATTCTAGATTCATCGTGGAATAGGTACATTAAAAGCTTCAATAATCATGGTTGCATGATAAAACGAAAATAAACTACCGGTCATGTTATAAACTTACGCTTATTTTAAATATTCATAACAAATATTGCACAATTAAACAGAATTTCTTAATCACAAACTTAAAAATGCTAACTTTCATGAGGTACTTCTGCCGAGGGCGAATTACTTCTTTGTTTTTCTGTATGATCTAGATCTTTTTGGTCATCTGTGTATTGACTAGCTTCTGGAGGATATTCTTGACTTTGCTGCTGCTGATAGGAACCGTCGTTGTTATAATTTTCATAATTTTGTGCACTTGTATCGTATTGGGGTTGAGCATAATTCTGATCAGGATATTGTTCATATTGTCCATCGTATTGTTCTTGAACGTACTCTTGGTTGGGGTCATAATGTTGTTGATACTCTTGTTCTTGGTATTGAGGGTCACTATTTTCGTAATTCTGGTCATAGTTACCTTGATCGTATTGTTGATTTTCCATTTCCTGATAGTTAGATTCGTTATTTTCATAGTTTTGATTATACTGTTCTTGATTTTCATTTTGGACATTATGTGTATCAGAATTTTCAACGTTTTGAGTTTCTAGTGATATTCCAGAATGTGAAATCTGTTCATTTGCACTATCATCATACTTTTTCTCAATTTCATCAACAAAAGCATTATTTTCGTGTGCGCTTACATCAAAACCTATTTGTTCGCTGTCCTTTGAAACACCTATTTGATCGCTATTTGACTTTTGGTTGTCAATTAAGGCATTGCTTATAGATTCTAATCTTTGGCCGTCATCGCTGTCAATTCTGTCTTCTCTGATATTTGAGTTTGGTGACTCTCCACTGACTTCGGTGTTTCTGGTGGGGTCATCTCTGGTATAGTCTCGTCCGGTGTTGGCTGGGGTATGTTCGTTAGTTCTGAGGCTAGCGGCCGCGTGCGAGGAAGGTGCTGAAATATTTACGTTAGATTTATTAGGTAGGTCAATTTGTGATGCCTTAATATAATAATACTTCAAATATAAAAAGTACTGTAATACGTTGGCAATTTATATACAGGAAATCTAAAAAACATTTTGTCTGTCTAGTGATGCTAATGGTATACAACTTCCCTTTATTTCAGTTTAATGTATATAATACTATAATAATACAGATAATTTAACAAAAATTTTTAGTCACTCACATCAACCTACAATCTCAGCATGCCCAGAACTTGCTTTTTTTATTTCATAAACCACTGCAATTTGGGAAAGAAAACCATTCCAAGTATGACAAAAAAATACGACTGCGAAATAAAAAGCTAAAACAACTCCAAAATCCATTCATCGTCTTCGGAAACCCTCTAGTCTACGTCATAATTGTTACCTTGATAAGAACTAGTGGGTGGTGCTGTGATAGACGGACTCTGCAGCGAGCGCCCCAGGCTGTCTACTTGACGCTGCAGAGTTGCCAATTCTTCCCTGAAGACAAAACATGCCTACGTGGAAACACACCAACTTCAAACTAATTTTGAAATAAATGTTTCATTTACAAAAAAGATGCCTTTCCTTTCAGACCTCTTGTTCTATTGTAAATATTTTAAGTAAACGAAACACAATTTCATATTAACCACACACTTTCGTTTGTCGATTTCATATAAAAAGTGATCTATGTGCTGAAGCGTGCTTACACTGTGCAATAACAAACGTAAAGGCAAAAAAAAAAGGTATGTCTAACCTTCTGTGAATCTTCATCGGAATCGACGAGTCTGTCTAAGGACAGATCGCTTAGGTATCTAGTCAAATATCTTACATCGTTAGCCTGCACGTCGTCTAAAGTTCTGCTTCTACCGTATCTAATCGGTGTCGACGTGAATGCGGTGCGGTCGAATTCGCTAAACGACGAATTGGGATAGCCGCTTAAGGGCGTGCGACCCCTCAACGAATGCGTCGTGGTGGTGGTGGTGGTGCAATACTTTTTATGTGAACACCACAGGTTACGCAATCTCCTCATGAGCTCCGTGTTTCTATAAAGCAATTGTGTTCTTTCCGCTCTGCGAACGGGAAGAAGCCGCGTTGAGATGTCGAGCGAAATGAATGAATAAATGAAATGTTACATCTTTTGTTGCGACTACAGATTTATTGCACATGTAATTAAGTGGACATTATTTTGTTATTAATACCCTCGAATACGGGGAGGATTAATTATTAATTATTCTATCTGCAATTATAATTTATAGATAAATATTTTTGTATTGACAAACCATTATACTAACAGATTTAATTATACTCTTTGGCATGAAGTTGCAGCATAAAAATAAGCATCGAATTTATTTCTATTACCGATAAAATATAGAAAAATGTCACATAATTTACGGTGACGTAAAATTTAATTAACACCATTGTAAATAAATTTTTAATAAAAATGTACACATACAAAAACAATACATAACATGCAAAAGAAATAATAATATGGCACAAAATTTTATGGGAAAAATGCCCTTAATTTAAATTTTTATACTTGTATAACATTAAAAACACTTTATAATAACGAATAATAAGAAATGCTAAATCGTTTTTCAACGTTATTATTAATTACATTACGCTAATACACGATCCACCACCGAATACTGATTTCTCTCAAATTAAGATTCAACTACAGGATCTACGTCATTTTTGTCTATACTTTCTACTTCCGGATCTTCTACCATTCCTACATCATTAGTAACTGGGTCGAGACATGATAAGTTCTGTATATCTTCGGGAATCACTTCACCTTCTAATTTCTGGTCTGTGTTAATACACTCTGTGTTTTCCAAAACATCACCTTCATTATGCAAAGGACATTCACTTTCACCCTCTATTTCATCCTTGTTACTAGATCCTTCAGTTTTTATGTGTTCATGCTTAGCTGTCTCATAATCATCGACCTTTATTTTATCTTCTGGATCGAGCTTAAAATCTACCAAAGTCTTATTTCCATTTTGTATTTCAGGTGCAGCAATAATTTCTACTGATTTCTTTGTCAAACTAACATCCCCGTTTCTAATATCCATACTAAAACTATTTTTCACGCCGCTCTCCTCGTCCGCATCTATGTACGACGCATTGCTCCTTTTCCTATCCTTCCTCCGCGGTCTGGGTATTAGTTTCACGCTGATGTCAACTTTTATAGGCTCCTTTTTCTCTTGTAAAAAGGGTTGTTGAATCATCAGCGGCAGATTGTAGACGGTCTCTCCCTGAACGTCATCGAGATCCTGGCACGTCGTCAAAGGCCCCACGACAACCGGTGGTTGTTTATTCGACGAACCGGACTCTCTTTGGTTGCGATGCCTGACACGGCGAGTCGTCGCACGGCTTGCATCGTCGCGCTGTGTTCTGATTGGTTCGTCTGTACGGCTGCGACTCTGCGCTCTGCCTACAACACCAATAAAAACACAGCACGACTTTAGCACACAATGGCGTACGGACGAAAACCCCTTCGAGTTTCTGTTGTTACTGGTTTTGCCGATCGCTAGTGATAGAGATCTACGTAATGGTCACCAGTTTTGATAACTCCAAAGGGTTTTTATGAAAATTTCGAGGGTATTAATAACTTGTAATGTAAAGAAAGTAAAAAAGGTGAAAAAAAATAAGGTGCTGTTAAAAAAAATTAATTGTCGAATAATTCATTAAGTCATAGACATTGACACTTATGGCATGCCGTTAGTTTTGGTATAGAGTTTGTATGATATTCGTACTTGTGCCTACGGTTAGCGTCGTCGAGCTTGTCAGTGAGCAAGCGACATTCGCCGGTCAGTTTCTCCATCAGACTGTTTTGTGAATGTATCATCGACTCCAACTCTGCGACAGTTTGAGCTGCGGAACCAAAGTTCTCGTTTAAAGGGATGCTCCTTGCCTCTATATTAATTAGATGATTTGAATTTTACAAGGGCAAACAGGTAGCTTGATTGCATTCAACTATACTTACACGTATAAATAAGTATTGTTTCCTTATTCATGTATTTATTGTATTGTTTGTGTTCGAAACAATCTGATGAATAAACTATTGAAATTGAGCCCTTTCATCATTATCTGATGTAACATCATCATGCATTGAAAGGGTAAATTATAAATGTTTTGATGATATTCCCCGTCTCATATTTTTTAATGCATAGAAATTTTCATTCAAAACATCAACAGTTTACCCATTAGATGAACGTGAAAGGTGTGATAAAAAGAAGAATTAAGGTTACTCAATTGTGCTTGTAACTCGTCTAAATCCTGTCTGACTCTGCGAACTTACCATGCTTGTTCTCCATTGATTCTATCATCGTTGACAATTCTTTCTCCTTTTTATTCTTCTCTGGCGAGATGGGACTCAAATTTTTCATGTTCAACTGCGCAAAACATAAAAAAATTGATGTCTCGAATTTTAAGATTATTAACCTTTAACTATTGTTATCACTTAACTTAAAACGAAAAACTTTAAATGTTTTATTTTAATAATGTAGGTATTATTGTTTTCGTATTACGTAAATTTAGTTTATACATGTAAGATGTATCTTGATTTTAAATTGGTGTTCTCTTATTTTAGGTTTCATGATACTGAATATGTTATAACTTTGACAAATATGTTATAAAATTATAGTTTTGACCAATTAATTATGATTTTTATTTTGACAGTGTAACAATATTCACATATTAAAAGTTATTGTTCCTATGAATGACACATAAGACTTGTGAAGTTCTTTACTTCTTTTTCTAGAGTGGAAATCTGTTCTGACAGACGAAGATTCTCCCTGCGCGCATGCACCAGATCAGCATCGGCGCGGTCCAAGCGTTGACGCAAGGATTGAATCTATTAAAAAAAAACAGTTTTTAAAAGGTTGTCCATATAAAATTAAAAAATGAATCATCCGTTTTGAATGTCATTTTAATATTCACTTTATATTTAAAATTGTCAATTGACTAAGTGTGGCGTAGCTAACCCGAAGTAGTGCTACGTTATATTAAATAAAAAAAAAAAGCTCTTGATCTTAGCTGACTGAAGTGTCCATATGTCGGGAGTAAAGCAACCTTTTGAGAGAAAACACAAATCTTTAGAAAGTTTTGTATTCTTTACTAGAGGAACTATTTAACATATTTTATGCATTCATCTACAGCTGGGCTATTTTCAATTGAATAATAAATATATTTTGGTAATGAATGTGTGAAGATAAATAATATCTTTCGAAAAAATCTGTCTTGAGATATTTAACTTTACATGAATATTTAAAAAAGGTTTAAAATGACATTTAGTTCATAGGAAATATTTGATACGTAAAAATTTAGTGTACCACCTCAGAATTTTGTCTGTTAGTTTCGTGTTTGGCCTGGCGCTGTTGTCGCTCCAGTGCCAATCGAGCGTTCGCCAATTCTTCCTCCAGCGAGGCCTTTTCAGCATGCGCTTGCGCCAGATCCGCTTGAAGGGAAGCTACGAAATACCAGGTAGTGTTGAATTGGTGATTACCAATGCGAAGCCTATGATCAGTGCAGTGCGTAAAATTTAAAAGAATGGAGAAGTGCAAAACGATTTCGGCCGGTCCCGTACTAATTTAAATCGGAATAAAAGTTAATTCGAAAGAACTGATATTATTTCTAACAATCAATAGAATTTAAAAAAACCAAAAGTAACACTCCGTATTTTTTTAATTTGCGCTTATGGCTGACAGAGTAGGAAGGGTTTTTTTAGGAACAAAATTTTAATTTAATTACTTTCGTTATTATACGAATAATTATTTATGAAAATCTAATATCTATTCTGTTATCATACAATGTTTACTACATATGTTTTTCAGTTCGCGTTTTCATGTGCCTCAGTTTGATATCATATTAAATAGATAAAAAAAGCATTTCCGATTTCACTTCTGTCGGCACTCCCGGAGTGCCACTGTTTTTTTTCCAAACTTTGGTATGGAGTGCTAAAAAATATTTAAGGAGAATGTAGGGATGGTTTATTATACATATTTTGTTTTATTATTTACATCACCAGCCAATTCGGCTATTGTTCCTTTTATCAGACGCATTAAATTAACCAATCTGAGAGAAAAGAAAAAGATAAATCTTCTTGAACCAAGAAATCCTTTGGAAAACCGGCATTATTTTCAATGAAGGAATTTTTTTCTTAAATCAACTGCTTAAGATTATCTTCATCCAAGAAGGTTATATTTGAATCAAGAAATTTTCCGCTTTATTCAAAATAGTGACCTTTTTGAATATAAACACTTCCATTTTCTGTGTACACTTTCCCCGAATGTGAGTGATTAAGTGTCCTTATACAAGTAAGTAATTCTTGTAGTAAAGAATTCATTTTTACGACTAACCAAGACCTGGTTTTAGTAAACGCTCATGGCTGTGGTGGGCACGTGGGAGGCGCGCACCCAACCACTGAGGCATTGCCAATCGTATATTTTTAAATATTAGGTAGGAAATTGCCGTTTTCAAGTACTGGCCTCTTTGCTTAATTTTTGATTAACCTTAAAGTCAAAGATCGGGTAGATCTTATGTTTTCGGATTTCGGCTTAACCGAAAAAGCTAAAATTGTTTGAAGGTTTCTTAGCTAATAAACTACACAGTTTTTTTATGTTACGTAAACATTGCAAAACTACCAAAAACAATTTTAGCTGAATCGATACGGTATTGAAAAACTACTTTATTTAAGGCACGTTTGATTCTTATTACTGGAAAAATTTAACAAAATAACGATCATTAAGTGTGGTAATCCGAAGATATTCTATACACATTTTATTAAATCAAATATTAATTTTTACAATAACACAACTATTCGCATTTACAGTTTCAATCGTAAAGAAGATATTTTAATTGACATCTGATCATTTGGCGAAGAAGAATTTTTGGACATTGTACTCACATTATTTTTGTGAGCAGATTTCGGCTAGCGTGTACTATTTCGCTTAGTCCACACGGAAAAAAACAACTGATGCTGTCACGTATTTTGGCCGGGGATAACCCGTGAGGGCCATGTTGCTTCATTATTATTTTTTTCATTGAGCACCACGTTTTCTAATATCACTTTTGTTACGTATTATAGAAACCAGTTTCACAAGTAAAACCTTCATATAGTTCGACTACCTGTTTTATTTTTCAACTCCATCCTCAGCTCCTCTACGGCGGCCGTTTTCATGCTCAATTCCCGTTTCAGGTCGTTTTCCTCTCGGCGCTGTCTCTCCAAATCCAGCTGCAAATAAATCGCATGGATGTTTATTTAAAAATATAAGTTCAGGTGAAGACTTCAAAATTAAATTGAAATAATTATTTCTAAGATTTTTAACATTTTTATTTTTAGTCTATTTTCCTTTTGCGATATTTGATAAGGACAAATAAACGTGTTCGTAATTGCCTTTCATATTGAATACTCTACATGTTTATGTTTTTTTTTTCAGTTTTACCTGCAGTTTAGCGACATTGTCATACTGCGCGGCTAAATCGTGCTGCAGCTCATCGAAGTGCGCGTTGTAGCGCTGCTCGGCGGCGCTGCGCTCGCGCAGAGCTCGGCGCGCCCCCTCCCCGCACAGCTCCCGGACTCTACCCCTTTCTGCATCTAATTCCTCCTGATGGAAGAAAACGGTATTCGCTTTCATCTTATAACCTTTTTTTCTATACGCCAACAATTTGGAACGAGGCATGAGATTCAGTAACTGTTATATAGTAAATAACAATAAGTATCACATTTAAGCTGTATAGCATTAGCATTAAATTTTACGTTTTCCTAGCTCCGCATTCAAGTAGTTGATTTAGTAAAAGTAGTACTTGTATACTGCAAAAATTAAAATACATAAGGAAACAAACGTAACTTGTCGAGAACCGTTTAACTATTTTTTAAACATTTCCAATAGCTAGTGTCGAGCACGCCTCATGGTATGATACTCGAGTTTGTACCCCGTATACAATTATGGCTGTCAAGGACGGTAACTTTCTCTAGTTTTAATTATAGGTATATAGAAGATTCAATTCGACCTTGAGCCTCTGTATCTCTAGTTCGAGGCCATTCTTGTCTTCCCTCAGCTTCCGCTCGGTGTCGCTGCGGGCGTGGCGCGCGCCCACCTCCGCGTCTTCGCGCTGCTCGAGGCTCTGCTTCAGCTTCGAGACCTGGGATTCCAACATGGTCTTGTCTCTGGAAGCAGACGGCAAATTATATGTTTATTCTAAAAGATCGGCCAAGACTTATATGACGCTATTTTATAAGAAAGTTCCGTGGCTGATACAATTGCTAGCTTCTTTTTTCCAACTTTGCACTAGAATTATATTATTGCATGTTTAAAAAACGTCTCGTGTTCGAATCGAATCATCGCACAAAACTTTCAAAACTACTTTTCCGTTTTTATCGACATAATCCGTGATTTTACTACGCCTAAAAGGACACGTAATGTACCTTCCAATGATAATGTTACATTTTAAATCTCAACCTAGTCTAAGGCTAAACTAATTCTACTGTTAACTAGCCGTTGACGTTTATATGTTAATCTTAGATTAAAAGAAGAAAAAAAAAAAGAGAAAAAATACTGTTTTGTCAGAAATCAATCATCTTTACTACCTTAAAGGCAAAGTATGACATTTTTTAACCACTTTTATTTTCTATATGCAAAATTTATTTTAGGTTTTAAGTGAAACGGTATTGACGCCCTCCTACGTCTTCGGCTATAAAACCAGTTATTTAAATTCCTGTTTTTGTTTATTAATAGCCGATTACCGAAAAAGGATGAATTCAGTGTCATCCCTCGGCTGTCTTCTTAAGTCATTAGCGGAAACCATTATTTTCCCAGTTTGCAGTCTTATAAAACAGAAATCATATTTTTGTAATTTAGTAACCTAATTGTGAACACAAAGCCATAAATTACTTTTGATGCATTCATAACATGCGAATTGTCATCAGAATCTACTTTTTAGAATCGTTTTTCTTTAATGTCGAACCAATTTTAAGTCAACTTCGTAAACCATACATACACCATAGGCCGTGGGCGACCGAGTTTTGAGTTTTCCGTGGGAATATGCTATTTTTCTATGAGTGAAATTGCTTATGACCATTACACAATAATAAACAGACACATAATGTACCTATACTACATGATATGTACAATTTACCCTAATTATTTCATTTACTTAGCGCCATCTGTAGTTCATGTCATGTTAAGAACCAATAACAAATACTCAACGTAATGGTGCCAAATAAAGAAATGTTTAAAAAGTAAATATACATATATACAAGTATTTCTCAAGTATTAAGATAATTTTCAAACCGTCCGTTTTTCAAGTCTGTTCGTTTGTTTACTACACGACATAGACTTTCGATTGTCCAGGCATACATCGAGCCGCACTAAGGCGTGTCGGTCACCTCTGCAGGTTGTCGATCTGCCTCTTGAAGCCGTCCAGGCACGTGGAGTCCACCAGACCCGACGCCAGCTTGCGCTTGTTCTCGTTGTTCTCGTCCTGTGGCAACACAGTCTCATATTTAGGTTTTGGAAGATGAAACTTCAACCGGAAAGAACCCCTTCGTTTATTAACAGCGTGATCTGAACAGCATGTATGGTTAATCAAATCAAATTAAAGCGATACAGAAATACTATCGTTAATTTGTTTTCATTTAAAATTAATTTATCTCATTGTAAATATTTTTTTGATGAGAACTAGTGTGCAATTAGAAGACGATAACCGTTTGCCTGTAGTGTGTATACAATTGACTTCGCATGTGGGCAATGCTTGTGAATGCTTGTAAATACAACATTTTATTTTTGTTGATAATGTAATGTAGTAATGCAGTATGTAGGTATTATGACATTAAAAATATATACATTAACAATACTGTTACAGCGTTCAATAAACAGTTTTTAATGCGTTTTTATATGACGTGATTTTAAATATGGCGATTTTTCTTGTGATTTTAACAATCTCACGTTACCTTGTTTGAATAAATTATTACTTTTTTAATTGTCTAATTGAAAATTGTTGATTGGGGTCATAGTTGAAAGCAAACAAACAGCGTTTTGCGCAGTGTGTAATTCATTGTGTAAGTACTTTAATTTTAATAATAAAAATATAAACTCACGCCTATTTCCCAGAAGGGTAGGCAAAAATTATAGATTTCGATCATCTTTAACATTATTTTCTCCAGTAAATAATTAATATGTCATTAACATTATTTTATTGTCCATTAAGAGCATGTTTAAAATCTTGCCCTCAGTCACTTCAGTGCCAAAACGTGATGGCAAACAAACAAACAAAGAAATATTTATGTTCATAACACCTGCACTTTCTTCAAATCGATCCTGGCCTGCGTCAGCTGCGCCTCGAGCTCGGAGATGCGCGACTCGAAGACTATATTCGGCCCGTCCAGCTTGGTGGAAGACGACGACTTCTTCGGCTTCCTGCTCTTCATGGGGGATGTCTGAGGAGTGATAACGGAACAGGTCTTTTGACTTGAGTTCTGTCTATAAGAAATTTCAATTTTTCTCCCAAATTGTTTAACACACAGGGAACGGTTAAATATTAAAGAAAAATCGTTGAACACATCGTTTAAGGCTAATAAATACTTTTTTGTTACGTGAGATTTCAATCATCCTATAGACATACGTTCCCACAAATTTTTTTTTTATAGATTTACTAAATTTGGACCCTCGGCCATGTTAATGATGGTTATATGAGGTTGGGCTACCATTATTGGATCGGGTTAAAACTATCACTTACCAGATCAGTGTATCAAAACCAAAAATGAAAGCGAACGGACGCTCGCTTCAGTCATACTAAAATATTCCATTATCACATGTACCTTGTCACTTTCAAAGCCATTGGTGTCGTCGAGGTCGTCAGTTTCCGACCCGCCGGAGTGCAGCATCCGGGAGATGATCCTGTTCTTCTGCGCATCGTGGAGGTGTTCATTCTCCGATATCACCTCCTTCACCTTGCCCAACAGATTGTTTAACTCGTCCTGTACGGAAAAAGGTTTCGAATTAATTTTATATTGTGCCCCCGTCGAGTTTCAGAGTTAATACTTCGGCACAAAAATTAGGAAAAACATTCGAGCTAGGAATATACTAATGTATCTGTGTTTGTATCTGTGCATCGATGTGTACGAGTGTTTGCACAAATTAAGGGACCGTTCTGAAATTTTACGATGCGAAATAATATTCCTCGGTGTATAAAAAAATATATAACAATAAAATTCAACTCCGGTATATTTAAGATCTGATGTAGTATTTCAGAAGAGGAATTAAAATGTGCCTCGCGGCCGATAATACGTCATGTGTTCCATTGTTTATGATATTTTCGAATCCTCGTCATATATAAAATAGTTGATTAATTCGAAAGCATAAACAGCAGCCATGACACTCAAAAAAAAAATGGTCAATCCAACCAAAAGATGGAATTAAGTAACGAATTTACATCACTGACTTTGTGCGAATTAAGGGTTTGGTTGCCATAACCGACCTAAATATTGGTTCAATTAATCCGATTGGTTAAGTCACCATGTATTATTTGTTAACACAGAATTGCTCAGATATCGCAACGAAATATAGTCAACCAAGCCAAGTCTGAACTCGGTCAGAAATATATTTTCCGGTGTACCCGACAGTACTGGCTCTCTCGTTCTAGCTGCTCTATATATTCTTCTTGTTTCTGAATGAACTGCACCACGTCCGGGTTGGTGGTGTCGCACGGCCCGCCGACCGGGGCGCCGCCGATCGGCACTGCCGGGAAAACACAATCAAACGTGAATTGTAATCTTTTTCATATATATGAATATAATACATATATATGTATCTTCAATGTATCTTTGATTTATTTCTTCCGGCCTATAATTCTTCTATAGGTATTATTTTAAAGTACAGTATGAAAGTGTGGAAATAATTAAATAATTATTATTAAGACTCAAATTGACGATCTATTTAGGGTTCCGAGCCAAAATGGCAAAAACGGAACCCTTATAGTATCGTGACGTCCGTCCGTCAGTCCGTAAGTCACAGGCATTTTACTCAAAAACTACAAGACCTATATTGATAAAATTCGACGTATAGGTGTCTTGTATAAGCCACTATTTATTTTGGTAGTTAAATAACAAAAATAAATATTTCTAGGGGGGCACTCCATACCTACATGTAACAGAAGCTAAAAAAATTTTTTTCCGTAAACATCAACGTGCGGTACACACATCGACAGTTCTTTTGAGAATACTTTAAAGTTTCCAAGCAATTTTTCTGAATATGTGAATAAGTTCAGAAATAATCGCTCCGAAATTTGCACAAATTGCGTCCCTCCCCCTTTATTTTCCAAACGGCATGTCCAAAAACTATGAAAAAAAATCACAAAAGTAACGCTTAATAAATACTTTCAACGAAAATTATTTTGAACATGATCAGAGATGCTGTTTTTGAGTTATTGCCAAAAAACTACGCTTCTCAACAAAAGGACGTAAATGCGTACATACGGCTCTTTTCCTGATGAGTCTTACTTTACACTAGTTTAAGAGTAATAGTTGTCCTACTTTTTTTCTATAATTATGGTCGACTAGTCTTATACCTAATATGCGCAAAATATATGGACAAAAATATAACACTTGTTTTTTCATCTATAGTTCGGAACCCTAAAGTGAGCATGGTCCGACATGCTCTTAGCAGGTTTTTTTTTTTATATATCTCGTTCTATCAAAAATCTATTAACATTTATAGATTTTTTTTATGTAGTAAGATAAATCATGACTTAATTATATTACTAATTTGTTACGTGTCAGACTGCCAATGTGTATACTAAAATCTACGACTCGACTTATCTAAGTCCGACGCGCTAAATATAATTCGGGTTTGAGTCGAAGTCGTGGATGAGTACGACCATCGAGTGTTGATGATGAATGCTCACCGTTGATGTTGCTGGTGGGTGTGTAGGCATTTTTCAGGCTGTCGGCGTACAAGGTGGCGTACTTAGCCGTGAGTCGCGGTTTCGGCTTGTAGTCCAAGGTGGAGAGGTATGCCGGATATTTCTTGTCCGTGTCCGCGTCGGACTCGTCTAGGTTCTTTATGGATGCCGACCCGCCATAGCTGCGGAACTGATGTCGTAAAGGTACGAAATTCATTTCTGGTAATTTAAAATTTGTAAACATTAACTAATTCTGGGCAACGGTTGACGTCGTAGGCTAGGCGCAAAAGTTTCCGCAATGTTTTGAACAATAGGTTTTGTCATGTTTTTGAGTTCTTTCCGAAATTGAAAACATTATTTGTTATATTTTTGAGCTCAAAATAATCAAAGTCTTGTTTTAAAATTATTAGAGTTACGTAAAAGAAACTAATTTTTATTTTTCTAATATGTTGATAAAATTATCTCTTGAACGAAGCGATCAATTTGAACGAGACTTATGCAATTTTTTGAGCTCCAGGAATATTTGTAAATGGGTGATCAAAAAATATAAAAAAAATATTTTTAAAACTATACATTTAGTATTTCAACAACGATCAATTCAATTTATTTATTTCAATAAGACTTGCAACGTCTGAGACGTCTTAATAAGCACAAACATAAATTTTATTTAAAAAAAAATTAAAAAAAAATGATAACTACATATTATGAAAAAACATTATTTTAAATATTTCTCCATCATACTATTTCTTGAAGAAATGAACCGATTTCAATCACGTTCACAGCAATGAATGCATTTTCAATAGAAATATCTAGAGCTGATTAGATTTTGGAATAGATCGGTCAAACGGTTTACAAATTGTCGGAAAAACATTTTTCCAAAAATTTTACTTTTGGGACTTCTCAGAATCTACGTAATTGATTGATATAAAATTTTCTGAAAATTAAAATTTAAAACGAAACCTTTTGAATACCGCAAGGTCCGTTTAAATGGTTCATTCCAATCCATTCCATCAGTCAAAAGATATTACACGCACGTATGCATGCACAAACAACGCTCTTTCATAGTGATCAAGAAAGTTTCTTTGAATCTCAAAACGTCACTGATAAAAATCTACATTTTACAAAATAAGACCGAAAACGGTAAGTTCCATATTTTTTGAAAAATGTTTCAATTTTCTCAGCGGCATATTAAAAAGAAGTATTTATTTTCGTGCAGATTTCATTTCGGAAAACTGTATTTTCATTTCTAAAATAAACTGATAATAAATCTTCCACACACCAAATGAAGATCTGCCTACATGCGTGGAGTGTGTATAAACATTGTATACCAATTTTATTTTAAATACATAACGGTTTTAAATTACCTCTTTAATTTCACAAATACAAAAATAAACTCGTAAATAAATAAGTTAGTGGTGTATAGTCCGGAAAATGTTTTACGTTTAGTGAGCAATCTTTATTGGCGCCGAAGTTCGAGGTAATATTCGAAATTAAATAAAAGTGGGTACTCACGCTGGGCGCGTAGTTGCCAGATAAGAAGTATCTCAACTTGGACACAGCTTCCTTGTAGGCGAGCTCGGTGTAGTCCGGGATCCTTTTCAGCCCATAATCGGTTAGCTTGCCCGGCCGTCTGTGAGAAAAGAAAGGGTTCATAACTTCAGCTTGGCCTTTTGCGCTGTGACATTATTATCTAAATTAAAAATATTACACTAAATCTTATCACAAAGTTATCATTTTGAGTGGCGCATTGCGCTTTTCGCGGTCGCTTATTGATTAATCGCTCGTTACCATGGCGACCGTTGTTAACGTAAACAAATCGGTGTTATCGGTTCCTGTACATTAAGGAATTGCGTACCTCAACTTTTACCCACCAATAGCTATGGAACTGTAGCATTTTTACCTGACTCAGCAACGTTAAGAAGTAATGTCTGCGAATACAACCGTTCGCCGGATCTGTTTCACAACTTATATATAGTTTATATTTATCTTTGTGACCTACTCATATTATTTTTTTCGTCTCCTCTTCTATTCCTTGCATTTTTTTTTCTATTAACACTCTTATTTATAACATAGGTTCTCAAAATATTTTAACTTTATTTTATAGCATTTTCGCACGGCAAACTAGAATGCGAATCCCAGAGTAAGCAGTTGCCGCCGCCCACCGACACTCACAACTCCAGAGAAGTCACTAGTGTGTTGTCGGCCTATAGAATAGAAATAGTATATCTGATAGAGGGAGTATGAGCTGACGGAGGGTGGAGAGGGGGATGAAGAGAGAGTGGGGTGATTGAGAGGGGAGCTGACCACGGAACTCTCACTTACTGGATGAAATGCAATAGCGGAAGCTGCTGTTCTACGTCTACATTCTGAAAGAGCAAAGTACCTTCCCTGTTGACCCGACCCAATTCGTATTCCGGCCAAATTGGCCACAACATAGAGCTTTAACTTGTAATTATATTACATAATACCTCACAGTTTATTTGAATACCATTTTCGGCAATAGGTTTTAATCAACACATATGCCATATGCCTTGCGGTAAAAAAAAAATCAGACGTATAGAAGATAAATTGGATACGCGTGAAAACTGTGCACCAGTAAGCTGACTTCTTAAATCTCGCGATGAAACTCGTTTGAGAGCAATTAGAGTTATCAAGGTCTTAAAATCATTATATTATGTATGATATGATGATGCATCTGTTTGTAATGGAGTAGTTCCTGAGCGACTTAACCTTGCGAGGTCATATTCTCAGAATATACTTATTTTATTATTCTTATTATTTTATTTTAGACTTCATGGCTATGCCAGCGTAGAGTAGAAAGCGCCTTCAGTCAAAGGTACTTCTATAATTATGTACTGACCGTTATAACTAATATTGACAATATATGTTGTTCTAGTGCCAAAATAGTGTTGTCCGATCATTAATAAACTTTATATGCCTAAATGAAGGTAGGTTTTGCAAAATTTATAAAAAACAAAGTTTATGCCGCATCCACTGAAAAGGAGAAAGACTTCTTTCGGGCCAGACAAAGATAATACCAAAAAGCGATAACTGTTCCCATTTCAACAAACAACTTTCACCAGTTAACTAATTTTCATATAAAACTAATAATTATCCACACGTAATTTATTAACGATTTGTTCGTAAAAGCTGTTTTAAGAAAGTCAAACTATTGAAATTCACCGTTAATAAACATAACAGTTTTTTAAAAAATCCCTATAGTAAGATATCAGTCATTGTAGTGTTTATAAATATTCGAATGTTCTCTCTACAATCATCGCATATTCTTTGAAAGCTCGAAGAAACATAAAACTTCACTACTGCCATCTACACTTCTTGCTTGATTCATTTTTCCATTCTTATTATAAACTACTATCAATAGATGTCACTGTTGTTGAATTTTTACGTATAATTATTTTTGTCTTCGACCTTCGTCTGCCTATTTTTCTACATTCATATAAACTTTGTATCAGTAGTGTCATATTCATTTTGTAATTACATGGAGACGAGTATTATCATATGCGAATATGATACCACTGATATAAAATATATATGTAGGAACATGACAGCTGTACCGAACAGACAGACAAAGGTAATGTACTCATTTTATAATTATATAATGGGGTACGTTTACAATCAATATCAATAACGATTTATTATCTTAAAGAAAATATAATCCAACTGAATAAAAAACAATTGTCCCAACTGGCAGTTATATAAATTGTATACAGCGCCATCTAGTGTTGAAGAAAAACTAACATTAAAAACAAAAAGTAGAGTTACCTATCTATTCTACGTATTGTTTTACGTATGACCACGGTAAATCCCCGGGTTCCTTAATATACTTTTATTCATAAATTGAAGACCATCTCGGAAATAAAAATATATATATAGATGAATCAACATTGAAGGCGACCTCTGTTTTAAAATTCACAACTCACGTGTTAAAGTTATAGGCAAATAAAAATTCAAGTCGAAAAATAAATTAAATTCTAAAATATATTATTAATGCTTAACTATCTTATTAGGCGTAATCGAGCATTCATTTAAAATCTGTATAAATTAAAATAGCCCCTAAAATATCGCAAGTAAAATCCGTATTTATTAGCGATCGCTAACTCCGCCGCCACGCCACTGCAACGGCACTGGCGTTGCTCTGAGCAAGTCATCAAGACCACAAAATTAAAAACTGTAACATCAAAGGTTTAAAAATATATTAAGCAAATGTGACTGGTTTTGTTAAGTTTTCATTAAGTTTGTTTAGTTATTGATTGGTCAATTTTGCTTTGAACAAGAAGAATTTTTAAATAAAGTTTACTTTACAGTATCAGTCCCATCAATAGTTACTTAATTTATGTATAAAAACTTTTTATTATTATGTGTAAACCCTAATTTATCGTGTAATAAATAACCTTTAACAACATACGACGAATAGAAAATGAGATTATGCAATTAAACAATTGTGAAACTTCAAATAACACTTGAACAGAGAACACAAGGTTTCTTAAAATATATTTAATTAACGTTATTAAGCCCCATAACAAAATGTTTATTACAGTTTCCCAATAAATATCAATGAAAATACATAATTCATTTTTTTTTAATTCGACGAATAGTAACAATTATGTACATCAATAGTTAATATAACAGTAATTTTTTTTCCATCTAATAGTACAGACCATAGATAAAACACTATACACCATGTGCAGACTTTTACACATTTGTCAAAGACATGCACTCTAACTCTAACTACCATATAGTGTATTATCTATGCATACAACTGCATCTATGGTATACGTGATAAGACTATCACAGTGCATTTAGTTGCAATTTAATTAAATTGCTTTGTACTATATCGTCTAAAGGCTTCTGAATAAATATGAAAGCTTATTGTTAGTTCATTCTTGATTCTAAAAATCGGCATTACCTGATCTTACTTCTTCTGAGCTTGGCGGCGACGTCTTTGTCGCTGCCGGTGACGCTGCCGTTCTTCGCTCTGGGTTTGCCCAAGTAATTCGTTGAACCCATTGCCGTGTAATATTGTTTATCGACGAAACAAACACTTTATTATCAAAAAAGGGATTTTTATTTCGAGAGGTTATTAAAACTAGACCTTCAGCGCATTTCCAGCGCGACAGGAAGTACAGCCGCCGAACGGTAAATGATATTTTCCAAGACAAGGAGGTGTAAGTTTCGGTTGTCCCTCTCTTTCCGACGCTGGGAATCGCCGAACGCCTTAGTTCCATGTTTTCGCTTCGACAGCTTTTCCGTATTTCTTTCCTTTATACCGAGAGACGTGGGACATTTTACGGCGTAAAAATTCGCTGTTGAGCTTTTCTTGGTGATCCTTTACTTCGACGTCGCGCATAAGAAGCGACATACCGCTACTGTCGCAGAAAGTATACCTTTAAAAAAATATTAGCTATGAAATTGCAAATTTACAAATATTACGATTTTCTATGGCGATCTTCGTATTTATAACAGATGTGAAACGTTTTGAGTTAAAATTTCTATGTATAGATTAATATCTGTGTAAATTATTTCAAAATGAAAGGGACAATTAACAAAATTATTGTTCTACATATGTCTACCAAAATCAAAGTTATATATGTAACGATTAATTAATATTATACCAATTTACGAGATTTAACTTTTGATTATCAACTGTAATTGATTAATTTTTTAATAAGACCTGTAGTGTATCGTTCAAGAACGAGAATATAATAATCTTAAAAGAATAGTTCATAAGCGGAATAGTTGTATAGCTCTTGAAGTTAAATGATAAGTAATGAGTGTCTTCTGCTAAAAGAAGCGATAAGTAATTCTCATCCATACATTGGTATTTATCTACACTTTTGCCAGTACACATGCATAATTACATTGATTTCTTCTGGCCATCGTTGTAGTTCTAGAAAGCTGTGCATCCTAAACATTTCTCCTTCTGTCCCACGTCTCCTTGCGCCGGTGTCAGGCAGTGTCTTTCGTGATTGCAAAAGGCTGCGCACGCGACACGCGACAACGCGCGCAATCAAGATTTAAGTATTGAAGACCCATCGGGTACGATGTTTATGCGGTCACAATGTTCAATATCCTGCAACAAATTCTTATTCTTTGATGTTATAAATCTAAAGCACAAAAACATATCTCATCAAACGATAAGGAAATTTTTGTTTGTTGCCTTTACAGAAATGCAAATGGATATTGAAAAACTTTCATTTGACTACAGTACTTACATACTATTTGCAAAAAAAAAACCGGTGAATTCGCCAATCGACGTGAAGTGAAATTTCTTTGTAATATGGAGGAATAGAATTTAGGGTAAAAAAAATGAAAAAGAAAGTAAACTATTGTATTATTAATTTATGGTTCGAAGATTTTTCATGACTAACTATTATTAAAAATGAAAATCAAAATGTTTTTCGGTTTCATCACTATATTCCATTTAATGTATCCACTGCATGTACTTACATGCATTTTTCATTTTTAATATATATAATATAATATAAATAATAATTTAATATAATAAAATAATTTAATATAAATAATAATAACCGCACATATTTAAAATAGCCGCGATCAGCTGCAATCAGCTGTGTGAATGCGTGGTATACGTGGGCCTGCTGGGCCGAGCCGAAAAGAGCCGAGCCGACCCGATCGTGTCATCCGACCGTATCACTCCAGCGTTTCATTGTGACATTATAGCACTAGAGCACTCTAACGTGCATAAGGAAGTTTCACTTCATAAAACGAATCGGTAGACGTTTCAAAAAATACATTCCAATAGTACGGGCAGGCGCTAATTGATTCATGATCTTATCAATTTACATTTCATGGTAGTCTCGTTGTCATTAATTTTCTACCATTTACACCCGGAACACATAACTACAGACTATTTGTTTCGTTGAGTGAACTTAACCGATATTGCTTCGCAGTCAATTTACAGCCAACTTCATTGTGGCGTTTCCATGTTACGGCATACGGGAGTAAAATAAAATATAATTCCCATTTTTTTTCCCTGACACGCCAAAAGAAACATAATTTTTAAAACAATCTTTTATAGTTTCAACTGATTCATGGAAAAGTACAACAATAAGAACTTGAGAGATACCTACCAACTACGAAAACCAATTACCATTTGTCCGATTAGGAAATCGGCAAATGATTAATTTTTTTGACACTTTCGTAAGAGAAAGCGAAATAATAAAAAAACAGTTCCTTTTGGAAATCCATGTGTAAGGACGTAGGTATGTGTACGTTTCTGGTGAATGAACAATTGTCGATGTTTTGTTGCATTGCAAATACACAGCAGAATATTTGAAATACATCGAGACAACTAACTTATTTGTGTGAATACGAACGCGCAAATTGATTACGATTTGATGGCGATTTCAAAGAAAATTATATAATTACTTGTCAAGTATTATTGCAAAATCTAAACGAGGTAGTAAATAATACAGTTTACGCAAATAACATATGATTCTATAATTTTCCATTTGTTTTTCGTTTTCAAGGTAGTTTTTTTTTTTGGAGAAATTTAATTTTTTTATAAACTCCTAAAGTATTAAACTAGGTCTTTTCGTTTATTCTTTCTTTGAATTGCTTCTATTTTTTTGTCCTTTGTCATTAATTTTAATGAGAAGCTAAAAAATTATCCTACAAGAAAAAGAAACATAATTGTTATATGTATAAATCTATACCTTTACAACATATATTTAAGTAGTACGCCAATGAAAAAAATTATAACAAAGGGCAGCGCAGTTTCTGTAAAAAATCACGCACGCGCGGAGAAAACACGGAACCATCTTTTATTCTGAAGTCGGTTCAAAACTGTTTAGGGAAGTTCAACTCAACAAGTTAAAATATCGACTAAAATTTTCATACGAATATTAGAATTCCGTTTCAGATTTCTTCAATAAGATACCATGCAATTCTCTACCAAAAAAAGAAAAATTCCATTCATTGCGAAAATTAATAGTTTCTTGTCTATCCATATCTCAAAGGTAGATTAATGCCAACGTAACGCGTTTCTTATGTCTAACTATCTATCTCTTAAGATAGATATACATAACAAGCGCATTACGTCGGATTCTCTCACAAACGGAGGCTAGTACAATAATATGAAAAGGAACGCTACCGATGCACCTTCGTGTGCACAGAGTTAATGTCCGACGTCACGGCAAGCACCGCGTGGCACGAAGCCGGGGGACGATTTTTGTATTACCTATCCCTTGGAGAATGAGGCTTTTAAAAGGTTTCCTTTGCTCCTTACAATGGTGTATCAGTAAAACTTCGAACGCATAGTCACGGAGCTCGGATCGATCGATCCTTTGATACGATCGCGTGCGAGTGTAATTTCATCTTAATTTATATGCGTGTTGTACTTGTGAACTTAAATATATTGGGGACATGAATAAAGAGTTTGTTGTGTTTACGGACACGGGAAACAGCCACGTAAAATTGGCTGTGCGAGAAACCGACGACACTAAGTTGTATGACCGTAACATGCGCGGTTTGGCCTTGCGCTTTGTCTATGGTCATTGGTCATGGCACAGTGAATTCCGCTAGATGTATACTTTTAAAACGAAATAAAAAATTGTTGGAAATAAGCAGGACTCGTATAAAAATCGGCTAAGTGCGTGTCGGGCCGTTTCGTGAAGGGTTCCGTAATCACCCGTTACAATATGCGGACTTAGGATGTTTGTACGAAATTTTGCTTATTACTTCCCCAAGTACGTTCCACAAGTTGGCCGTCTATTATTCTTTAGCTTGTAAAGCCTACTCGGCTGTGACAGTTTTTCTTTTAATTTCGTTTTATACCGTATTGAATAGATCATGCGTCTTTTCGCAAATATTCGTATTTTCTTCTTTTCTAGAATAACTTTGCCAAAAAAACCGTAGTCGTTGAAGTAGCCGTTTCTGAGAAAAATTGCTCAGAATGTAAATGTGTAAACGTACGAAGTACAACTCTAGTGCTTACTAACATGATGCGCGCTCCCAGATGCGTCCATCCCGTCATCCGTGGTGCCAGCAGGTTGTGTCTGGCAAGTCCGCCGTACGTCCGCGCGCGGTTAATTACCAGACGCGAGGCTGTAGAGGTTTAGGTATTTTGCTACAAAATGTTACGTTTACGATATTGACGTTTTTGAAACTAAGATTGTATGTGATTAATATTTACGTGTTTAATAACAATATCTTTCACTGCTATTGAATATACAAACATGATTTATTCAAACATGATTTACTAAGAAAAACCAGCATTTTAATTTTTAATATTTCGTAAACGGATCTTTGAATCGGAAAATAGTTTTGACACATCCGTAATATTTTTAAAATACCTATCCAAGGACTCCCCATACCAAGGGATAGATGAGAAAAAAATTCATCATCAATTTACTGGAAAACATTAATTTTCTCAAAATTTCATTTTATTACTTTGTCGATGCGATTAATATGTACACCACAGCTTTCTAGTACTGAGAATTACCTAATAAAGCCGCGGACAGAGAGACGGACGGGTATGAAGAAACCAGAAGCGCTCTTTGTTAATTACGGAACCTTGAAAACTCGCTCACACTTTATACGCCACTGACTGATGAAATTTTCGCTTCCGTTACGTTGGAGAGAAATAACATTAAATCTCGCTACGTCACACAATTTCGAAGCGTTTTCATTTCATAGCTAAATGATAGAGACATGTTTTGACGTGATAACATCTTATAAATCGATTAACGCCTGCTGCACGCACGAAAAAGCATGACTCATTGTCGCTTTCCGCCTAAGCCGAGCATAGGAGCGAGAGCGCGGAACGAGCGATAGAGAGGCACGATCGGCCTAAGCGTTCGACGTGTGACGCATCGATCTCTCTTCCACTCCATCGGCCGATGGTCCGAGCAGAAGAGAGACAGCGGCCGCACACAACCTACACGTGGACTGTTTTGTCAACTGTTTATAAAGTGAAGTGAAAAGTTTATGTGGTTTCCATTGTTTATTACAACAATCGCGGCAAGTGACAATAATTCAATTCAATTCATAAAAGTATGCAATTTTTCATCAATGTTTTCTTATGACATTATCACGTAAAATTATCGCTTGTAAACTGACTTTACAGACAATTTTTTTTCAAATAGTACAATTATTAGAGAGATCTGTCTATGACTTCGTTCATTGAAAGATGTAAACTATATGGCGGACTATTTTTTAGACATTAACTTCATCGCACCCAATCAGTATTTAGTAAACATATTCAATATAGTGACACGTTAGTTTTATTACATGTATGCATATTTCGACCAGTGGTGGAGTTATTTGAAAAATGTATGAAATAGGTCGTCTCTCGAGCACACATATAAAAATATTGCTATTTTTGGATGTAAGAGTATTTTTAGATTCAACCGAGATTTAATTGAAATAACTGAAACCAGTCTAAGTACACAGTATTTTCAAATTATAGAACGTTAGTATAAATGTTTAAACTACTTTTACTCGAACGATAATTGCTGTATTTTCAAAAATACAATAATATACAGCAAATATTCATATACCTGACATATTTTTTACCAGCAAAATGAAAGAGCCCATTGTATGTGTGTTTTTCACTCGACTACCGTAACCACCCTAAAAAGAGCTTATCAATTTCAGCAGCGTGTGATGTATTTGTTACTTACACGGCAAATATATTTTTTTATGAAGAACAATGATAGACGACATCGCCTAATTGACAATACGTGAAAAGTTTTTAAGTTTAGAAAATTCGTAAATTTAGACTCGAAATGATTAGTCAGGAAAGTGCTAACTATGAAACATTTAGAAGGTTCGAACACATATTTCTTTTTTAATAATGTCTCTTCCGATTCGTAAAATAACAAATTATACCTAGTGTAAAACTCCTGGCTCTCGCTCATTCAAAAAGTTCACGTGCGCTGTCCTACGTCACGCTTTCTGACCGTCTCGTGGATTATCTTTAGGCGAAGGATGAAAAATAAAAAACAACAGTCTCGTATGAAAAAATCACTTTAATCTCATTAAAAAAGATTACCTGCAGACAATCCTCACAAAATAAAATATTGCAAAATTAACATTAGTAATAATACTTATAAATACGAAAACGTATTCAAACTCATACTTCTTACAAAAAGAAAAAGAAACAAACAAACAGCAGCAGCGGTTGCGGTCAGTTTAAATACAAAGTAAAAAAAAAAAATACTTACGAAGAGAATGAAAAATATTCATATATTTTTCATAATAATGTACAAATCGAATGATACAAAAACGGGATGGAATTAAAATGTGTCGGTCATTAAAATGTAACTTATTGCAATAACAGTCTCCACAAATTAAGTGTATCCAAGGAGTTAATACTTAAAATACGTTTTTTTATTTACTTATGACATTCGTCAGATTTAATGTCAAAAATAAAATTTTCAAGGTGGTCAATTACAAAAAAAAAAAATAGTATCGCCTATGTCTTTCTATTTACTTCTATCGATGTTAGTACATTTTTAACTAAATTAGTTAAAAACAAAACTTATTCAATAATAACAAACTACTTTTTGGTGGTTAGTAAATTACAACAATGAATTAATTAAATAAATAACCTTTGAGTAGATCAAACGAAAATAAGTTCTTTACTTGCTTTTTTTTTTAATATTGACAATATTATTAGCGGCCTGGACACTTCCGAATAAATCTTAGCAAAATAAACATTTCGGTATACATATATTTATGATAAACATTCTGTTTATTGTGCATGAAATAATATTTGTGCAGGATAATACGAAGACAGCTACTTTATGGCACAAGATATCAAAAATTTCATGGCAGACAAAAATATACGCAAAATTGACAATCACTCTTTAATCATACACATAAACCAAACAAAATTTACACACTCTTAGATACGCAGCATGTTTTCAACCACAAAAGATCTGAAGATGTGAAAAAAAATTATATTCACATCGCACAAAATACAGATATAATGTTCAACAAATAAATAGCCCAATAATTGAATGATTTAATTTAAATAGAAAAATACTAATTTATACATTATAAAGTATAATATAAGATCTAAAATAAATAATGAAAATCAAAATGTTACACTATGGATAATTAATGATCCTCCGAGTGACAAGTAAATGTATGTCAACCCTTCACGCTGACGGGCCTACTGACGAGCGTCGTCACAGATCCAGGACCAACGACTTGACATGCCCTTTATTGATCCGATTGAAAACTCATCAGCCAATTTTTCCGCAGTCAGAATTCCAACCAATTAATTACCTTTTGAATCGAAATTAATGTGCTGATTGCTAAGAAAGCACTGATAGAGTTTATACCATCTCACAAAAAGCTTAGACAATGTACACAAAAAAAAAAAATAGTATACGGAATAATAAGATACAGCACAACACACGAAATTCTGCCGCGTGAAGTTAGTTACGAAAACGTCGCAACAGTGTAAAATAGGAACGCGAGAGAGAAGGGAGGGGTCGGGGTGAGCTATACTTGCGCATTGCGTCATTCGCAGGCAATTCACAGCGGCACAGTTTCGTGCGTTGTACTGTACAATATAGCCGCACACATAAGTGTAGTCATATATTTAGCAAAACAAGAAAATCGTAACACTGGCATGTGTTCGCTTTAAAGGCAGATCGTTTTCAATCAATTTTCAGCTATATTTTTTATAACTCAAAGGTCGGATTGGGTTGAAATGATAGACAGAATATTTAAACGGATATCTCGACCACTATTTTAACTATAAGTACAGTCGTATACATTATTTTGTCGTATGCATTTCTGCGCACGAGTGTGTAAATTTTGTTAGCGAGACTATCGAACGATTATGTTGATTATAAATTTAATATTTGTATAGTTGTCGTTGATAAATTACGAGTATAAAAATTGTATACGAGACGGATGCGGTTCCATTTTAAATGCATCTTATATCACACAGGTTATTCGATATCGTGGGATAACGCAATGGCGGCTCCTAGTGGAATTTTGAGCATTGTAAAATTATCGTTTTGCTTTGATCAAAAAAAAAAGGAAAGACATCTATACTATGCTTTTATATTGTCATAATGAAATCTAAGCTCGGTATATACGTGCCAAAATTTTCACAACTGTTCCCAAGGCGGCGGTCGTGTTCGCGCCTTAGGGTCCCTCGTCGAAAGACATAAGGATGATAAAGAAGCAAGACGATTCGTGCAAGCGAGATCGTGCGATAGTAGTTTCGTATTGCCCCATCTCGCTCACACACAAAGCCGTCTGAATTACCTTCCTAATTAATCGTTTTCATCAAGAATTCTGCGAGTTCAATAAAATTAGATCCCTTAGATTCGACTTCGTAGACCCTATTTGAGTAACATAACTTCCCTTTTTGACAATTCAATTTCGGAATATTAGAGACCAATACAGCATAGGTATAACTAAACATGAACACAGGCAGACTGACAGAAATAACAGAAGAAGAAACAAAACACTCTCGGTCTTAAACAAAAGACTATTACGAATGCAGCGCGAAAAGATAGAGAATTAATTAATGTAAGTTGATAAAATAAAAATAGCTTCGATAAGTTAACGGCTGACTTCCGTCAACAGAAATCAAATTATGTCGTGTAAATAAAACATAATAATCAATACGCGATATTTTTGGCTGAAATACAACACTTGAATCCAAAGCCCCACCCCCACTTTTTCTATTAAAAACGAGAGATCAATAACGTGCAAACATTTATGAAGAATAATAAGCTCAATGATGGAAATTCGATAGTAAATAACATGGATTATTTATTATTTCCCTGTTTCATTGATATCGTTTGACTTACTGCTATGACTGATATATGACGCACGGTTCTGCCATTGCATTAAACAATTACAATAATATATATATATAAATATATATCGTGTACAAACATACATGTGAACTCATTGGAATTTATTGACAACTTGCTTCACCCATGAACCTTTTTCGTTTGTACTATTCCCGCCCGTGGCCGTCGTGACCGCAGACTCCACACTGCTCCTATCCGTCCTGGGGACCACTTTCGGTTTGACTATCTGAGATCTCTGCACCTGCTTCGTCGATTGAGTCTTCGCCATTGATTCTATCTCCATGCGCCTTTCCATAACGGACTTGGTGACCAATATCGGCATTTCGGTCGTCGTTCTCGGATCGGAGTGCGTTCTCATCTTTCTGGTGGCCGAATCGAGACTTGTTCTTTCGAAGCTCATCCTTTTCAGTTGTATATTGCTCGCTTGTACCGTTTTTCTATTTTCCACTGGTTCCGTGTCTTTTTGTGTTGTATCCGTTGTAACATCTCTCACTGTATCATCTTCCGGTTTGTCATTCTTAAATTTGTCTGATACAGTTACCATTCCGGTATTGTCTTTGGTCACTTTTTCGGTAGAAAGCGATTTAACTACTTCGTTTTCAACCAAATTTTCCTCTGCCGTTTTGATTACGTTGCTCGCTCTTACATAATTGCTATTTCTATTTGGTATTAAAGTTTTACTAGCGTTTATTGGTATTTGAGTGACTATTTTCGGTTTCATCGGAACAGGTGGCGCTACCTTCGATTTCGTATTCGTCTTCTCGTACACCCGTGTCCTACATGTACTACTACTAGTCACACATGTTTGAACGTTAGGTACTTCAGTTTTGTTGTATGACGACACAGGAACGCGCACCGATTTAAATGAAGGCTGACGTCTCGCAGTTTCGATTCCGACAGTCTGTTGATTTTTAGTTTCTTGGGCACAGATCTTTGGGTCGTTTCCATCCTCCTGGTCGGAATAAACTGCGGAATCTCGGAACATGTCGTCGTCCCTCACCTGTTCTATTCTCTCGAAGGATTTCTCGTAGTAGCTATCATCCGAATTCGCTAACGTCGATTCTGAGCATTTCTGTTGCTTCCCGTTGACTTCGTTGATTTGATTATTTAAATTCTTACCCTGACTCTCGTTACAATAATTGCCTTCGCTAGACGACGTCACAAACGATGAATTGGAGAATAGGCTATCAGGTCTTATGGAACTCCTATTTATGAGCACGTTTACGTTACCGTATCCAGATTTGATATCCGCCACTATCGTAGTAGGATCTACGTAATCGGACTGAGCTATCCTAGCTCCTAGATGCTTACTACCTTGCATGTATATCGGTAGTTTATTCAAATTTTGATAGGAACTGTTATTTGACTTGGAGGGCGATGACGTCGCGCTGCCGGTGCCAGTGACCATGCTTACGCTCTTTTCGTAACACGGCCTGAAACCTGATTCAGGTTTTTGTGCAATATCGTGACAACTATTGGAGAGAGCTTCGAGATTGTTCTTCTCGTTTTGACTGTTCGTAAGTGTTGTAGTTTCGTATACGCTTTTGCTCAATACCTCACTGTTTATGGCATAGACAATTGTAGAGACCGCTGGGCCGGTATCGTTCGAAGTGACGACCACTTTTATCTCATTCTTGGCATTGGCACTGCTGGATTCTGTTTTGTTTTGATTATCGTCAGATTGTTCGTCGCTAATAATACTTCGAAACCTTTGAAGAAGCGAGCGGGAGTAATTTCTCGGATTCAATAGGAATTTTTTTTCATGAGATGTAGGGCTTTTTAAATCAGTCTTCGTTGTATCTGAATTCAATTTTTCGTTGCAATTTATTTCAATATCATCACTATTGTTTTTATTGCTACTTTTATTTTTAAACCTACTCAACACATTTTTGAGCGAAAGCATATTGCTTGTGGGTTTGTATATTTTGTGTTCGGGATGTATTATGTTTGTATCTTTAGCTTGCAGCTCACTGGATATTTCAGGAGTTAGCATTTCACAAGACGAAGTTATAGACGTATTTAAATTAGATTGGGACGCTGTCAAATTGTCATTTTTATTGGAATCCAAAGTGATGTTCTCAAAATTAGATTTATAACATCTATCTATTTCATCTTCTAATTCTAGAGTTGATTGACTTATGTTTTGAACGTAATCAACATCTTGAGGATTATCAACGACGGTATTATTTTTACTGAATTTCAAGAGATCTCCGTCGCTCATATAATTTTCTACATCGTCATAGCTCAGTTCGCTCTTGTCCGATGCGATAGTAAACGGTCTATCCATACTTACAACTTTGCCATCTTTATTTAAGTAAGTCTTGCTACTGCCGTTTGGTTTGCATTTAAAAGTAGTCAAACTGTTATCTTCTTGAGACGGAATGACTACTTGGAAGCTTCTCGGCAAAGATCCAGATTTTCTGTCCCTCGAGATGTTGAAATGCTCCTTTTGTCTACTCAGCCAAATTTCCGGAGTGTTCGGACTTTGGTCCGAACTCATAGCTAGATACTCTCCAGGATCCTGGACCTGCTTTTGCCTTTTCCGCACTTCGACGACAGTGTCATAAATGTTTTCGAGGTCTTTTTCTGTCTTATGCTGGGGCATTTGTTTTTCAACGGTCACATAATAATCGGCTTGGCCTATAGAAGGATTCTTTATGCTCTCTTTAACTTTCTGCGGTACGTCGTATATGACATCTATTTCTGTTTCCTTGCAATTGCTTAATTTTTCAAAAGATAAATACACATAGTCTGATTCAACAGTTTTAATTTTTCGGTTTCCGAAAACATCATTTTTAATACATTTTGCAGGTTCTCTTTCATTACCTTCTAAACCTTGAACATCATTTACTTTTGTGGAGCTACTTTGAGTGTCCTCATGATTTGTGGAGGTACTTTGAAACGGACTCTCTATTCTTAATGTTTCATAGATGTGTTCATCATCACAGTCGGCCACTTCATTTTGAGGGCTTAGGGTTCTTTTTCCCTCTGTATTATCTTCAGTCTTTTCTAAATTTTCTGATGTCTGTCGTCCAATTTTAGGTTTACTCGTTATGTGATCTCTGCTTTTTGTCACTACGTAGTCAGGATTGGAATAAGATTTCAATAGTCTCTGATGTCTCCTTTGTGCACTATTTCTTAGTTGTTGTTTTTTCAGCAATTTCTGAAACTCCCTGTTCTGCATTAAAAGTTGTGATATAATTTGTTCTAAAGGCTGTTCTACTTCATCACAACTCTCGAGCACGCGCTCTTCTCCTGGATGTCTTATTTCGACTTCTTTGTGTTTTTCATTCTCTATTTCAGCAACTTCATTTATAACTTTCTGTTGGTTAAGATATTTTACTTTTTCTAACTCATTCTTTTTGAAAGAATCAGTTTTTTCTAGCAGTTTCTTGTATGTTTCCTCGTCCATGTCGTCATCTTTGCTAATGGTCACAAGCACCTGGTCATTCGAAGAGGTGCTTTCTTCTTTGCCTTTGTCTATGACATTGATACTATCATTAGATTCTGATATGTGCAGTATGTTTTCAGTGGATACATCTGTGGAAAAATCCGCATAGAATTTGGCAGTGGTGTCTGATCCCAATCTCAAGCCTTTAGCCCGATTTTTCTTTATTTTCGAAATCTTCTTTGGTACGTGTTTGCTATTATACATTTTGATTTCAAAGTTTTGTTTGACATTAGGATTGGTTCTTCGTCTGCTGTCAAGTTCGGAATCTGAGATTACAAGATTTTCTGTATTCCTCGTCTTTCTTGTGATTTTATTTGAGCCGCATTGGCGACATTCAAATTCTATCTTCTCATATCCTTTCATATCTATGCTTTTTTCATGATCAGAATCTAGTGATCTTTTAGGTATATAGCAATTCTGTTGAAGTCCAGGCTCAGATTTTCTTCGCCACGTACCGATTTTTGACAATTTCGATCTTTGAACGTCATCTTTCGATTTAGATCTAACGTTATCAGTTTTAAATTTTTCTACCTCAGTACATCTAGATTTCCTCGAATGTAGGGTACTAGAAGAATCTGTTACAGCTATATTTTCTTTGATTTTGTCGCATTTGACACAAGTCTTGTGTATATTCTTAACGTTCGTGCAAGAACTGTTTGTGTCGCTCAAATCGTCTTTTTCCTTACTGCTCTCGGTGTATCCAACAATGTTGTCAGAAGAATGGTAACCTCTCGTTCTGTGTAGATCACCGGAAAACTCTTTGCCGACGCTCTCCTGAGAGGATTTGAAATCGGAACACTTGCAGCTCGGTGGTTTACGCTCTAAATGTTCAGCACTACCTGCGTCGATGTAATGCAAGGACCTATCGCATTCGGGACATTTTGCATCACCTTCATTTTTGCAGTTGCAGTTCTCCTTCTCTTTCTTGGTCACTTCCATTTCGCAATCAGAGCACAGGTCTATGTAGCAGCTTTCGCACGTATAGTCTATCCCCTTCTCGGCCGAGTACTGCACGCAGTCGCAAGTAATTCTGTACCTGTCAGGAGTTGAGGTCGCTATCGTGTGCTTTCTATTCACTTTCTTCACTCTCTCTCTGGCGCCGTTATCGAAGGACTTGCGTCGATCTCTTTCCAGCTTTCTCTTTTCCAAGTACTCCGGCGCCGAGAGCTGTTTCCTCATCGATGCCTGAGTTATAAGGTTGTGCGATTTTTCTGCAAGTATGTCGTCTGTAAAGAAAAATAAAATAAATTTGATTTGTTATAAAAAGTGAATCCCATTTCGACTTCTTTGAGAAAGGAATGGGAAAACGGTGACGACTCAATAATTTAGTGCTAATTTCTAATTTGCATTCTTAATTAAAAGCATATAATTCGTAACTTCAGAAAAGAAAGACTTGCAAACAGATAAATTTTGATTTTTAGGGTTTTTATTTTACTCCATTATACTGAATGTCGATGAAGAACAAATAAAACTCGTATTTTCAATTAAAGAATCAAGTTAAAAATATTTACTAAATCTTAAAATTGACAAGATTTCAAAAGAAATAAAGATAATTGCTTATTTTTGCCTTAAAGTCTATGTCGATATTTCATGTATATATATTTATATTTTTGAGAGTTTTGTTTTCCGCCTAATTATGATATACAAGCACCAGGGACACTTAAATAAGTATCAACAAAAATACACACACCAATTTGATTGCAATACAATCAAATTGGTGGTATCGTTTTTTTTCGAGAGAATCATGGTGTCAATCCGCATTTAGCGTCTTATATCGTTACCAAAAAATATAGCAATCGTAGAAAAATAAAATATTTATAATAGTTACAAACCATTCGAATACAATGACTTTTGTCAGTTTTACGGAATCACACTTCACTGAGAGAGGAAATATTGGTAATAATTTATTTCCTTGTGCAAAAGTATATTGTTTTTATTAATGTCGGACTATTTCATTCTTAAAATAACTGTAAAATATATATCATTCACATCAAATGATCGATTTATACACATTTACGGCTGTTCCATATATCCCACCTAGGGTTAGAGATAGAGACTTTAACTGGTAGTAACATTGGATCTATCCACAAATTCTTTACCATAAATAACGGTAGTCACTATTTACACATGGATGATTGTGGGTAGTTTTCGTATGCATTCCCTTCAATGCCTTCCGTTTTTGAGAATGCAAACTATATTGTCAATTATTTATTAAATGTTGTATTTAATATTGATGCATATACGACGACATTTGCTAAAATACAACGAAATTAGGATTCCTGCATATATATTTTTAACGATACTCTGTACTTTTTAAAACACAATTTCCCAAACTGCTATGCATTATTTGCGTGAAAACGGAACGTGACACATTTTTTACATAGTTTTAAAATTTATCTCACGACAGTAACACAAATTGTATTTTGGTATAATGCGGTTAGGGTTATCGTTGTTGCTGATTTTGAAATTATTTTCATCTGATTCGTTTGAATTCAAAATGAACGCCGTAGGTATTCATATGTCGTGTGAGATATTCCAACGCCTCCCAATGCGCGAGCGTGTGGATGTGCACTACTCACAATACGCCTGCAGCGTCTGTCTATACATTAATTTTTTTTTTTGGATAATTTGTGCTGGATATTCGTTTTGCAAATAATTGACCCACTTCTACCATTATTAAAATATGTGTCTGTCTGTATGTCTTTTACAATCCCAAAACGGTTTTCTCAGATCGTGATAAAAATTGTTATACAGTTAGGAGATGCGATTATACAAATGATAGGCTATTATGTGTCTCTCATTGTGTTTGTCTGTTTATAATTTAAAAACACGTTTCGGCATGTGCGTGTTTGTGGGTAATAATCTTATCGTGTTTTTACATGATTAATAGGTAACGTAAATCTGTCAGTAAATCTTTTGTCATTTATTTAAAAATAACAGAATTTGTCATTGTCATTTGTCTATGTTAATATTCTTAAAACGTAAAGTTTGTACATTTAGATGTTGGGAGTAATCTCTGGAATTACTGATCCTGTTCCTAAAATTCTGTGACTGATAAGCTACTATTCTGATTTCTGAGTACTGTTGACTATTCTTAATTCTGATAAGGATGTGTTTACGGTGAGAAATCACGATAATTAAACTAAGAAAAGAATTAAACTCAGGATATGGTTGATTTGTCAGGTTATACTACCTAAACGGTTTGAATAAAAAAAAATAAAATATAAAAGTTAATATTAATATTTAATAAATTCAAAAATAAGTCCGCAACACAAAACATGTAATAGTTTAATATTTCAGTTTTGATGCGGTTTTTATGTTAAAAGTCAAAGAAATTTACCAAATGAAGTTTGAATATGGTTATCGAGTATACTCTCTATGAATTCCCATAAAACAAATATACAGTTTGATCAATATGGAACGGTGATCGTTGAGCGTCGTCGAAACCATCGGCCTCGGATCGGAAGGTATCAAATCCTATCCTGGCTACGGCCGAATCGGTCAACGAGCTTTTAGCTTGAGTCAACGTAAACCGTACACTCCGTACCCCGGGGAACACACCAAGCCAGCTGTTAAGCCCCGGGCGCCGCCAGCGCGTTTGTCACGACGATCTTTAACAACTGCCAACAGTATAGAGCTGGCGTGGAAGGTCTTAGCTCAGAAACCTAAAGTAAAAAAGGCCATGGGAGGATGGGGTATGTGGAATCTAACAGAACAGTCGGTATGGAAGATATCATGGGTGCGCTTTTTAAAACATATCAATTAATGGAGTAGTTTATCTGAAAATGTAAAATGAAAACAACCATGTTTTGATTTTACATCTGTCTGTCTGTTACATTTTAGCGCCTAAACCACTGCACCAATTTTTATGAAATTTGGCAAAGAGACAGTTTGACGCCAGGGAACGGACATAGATTACTTTTTGTCTGTCTGTTCGTTTGTATGTTTTTCCTAGGTCAACAATAGTTAAAGTGATTATAATGAACCTGAGTGTACTGACAGAGCACATCAGAGAGCTAAAAGTTCAAGACAGAGAGAAAGAGAAGAAAGTGCAATCTCTCTTATTCCTTTCGCAACTTACCGTCAGTTTTGTTCTGGCCGAGTTCCATGACGAGTTGCCGCGCGTGCGACGGTATCACCGCATTGTAGTTTTCTAATATGACCTAAAGGATATACATACACTGATAAATACATTTGTACATGGCATGTGGAATAGGTTGATTTTCAAAAGCTTTTAAAAACTTTCAAACACTTTTCATCTAAAGTCAGTTTTATCAAATCATAAAAAAAAAGAATAAAATGAAATAAATGTATGATTTACAGCAATAGACCATTAGTATCAAAAGTGTATGTATTGGGAGACCTACTTCTAATTTCTACATTGCTATAAATCATTTGCGAGAACAGTATTTTATAAAAATAGCACCCCCGGGAACTAAAATGCTATAGCTCGCAGTTAGAAACGCGCTCTTGAATTTGACATGTCGTCATCATCGCTAAGTTTAAAAACAACAATACCATGAACTATAATAGCCAAATCGTTTCAACCGTATCCAGTCTACACCATTTTAGTACTGGTTAACTTGGTCTTAAAAAAAAAGATATCAAGAAAAAAGGCTAGACTGGCTGACTCCGCGTTAAAGAAATCGACATATGTATAATTGACCCTAGTATTTTATCGCAAATGATCACCAACTGACCCTTTTAAGTAGCAGCGTCCATTCCCGCTTGTGGCGCTGCGATCGCGCCTGCAACGTCAGCTGCGATCGAGGCGTGTCCCACGGGATCACGTGGAAACTCAAAGGCGCGCCGGCTATGCACTCCACCAGCATCATGTTGTTACACTGGGAAAATATAAATCGGATATAACTTTTATGCCTATATCCCGTGGAATACGTGAATATAGGCCTGGTTTTCTTATACTATTTTATTATTTAAGTATATTGTGTGCATTTAATCACTACAGAGTATTTGATGACTAGTTGTCATCAAATACTTTGTGTAATTCGATAATTCTAAGCTTGCCTTCCAATGTTATGATGGTAGAATAGGGGCGTTGTTATCAGCCAATCGGACCATAAATTGAGGATTTATATATGTTGATTAGTGAAATATATGTGTGCATATATATGTATAAACAATATGAAATATTGTGTGAATATGTTGAAATACAAACTGTATTTCTTACAACGCAAACTCATATATCACTATATGGTACAGTGACATAAGGTTCAATAATTTTGCGTCATGTACAACTCTAGTTTATTTATAGTGAGAGGTACAAAACATATTTATTCAAAATTTTGTTCAAATTTTGTTTTTACAAAATTGATTTACAGCTATTTCTGATGTATAACCATTTGACAAATGCAACAAAATCAAAATTATTACATAGTGCGTGAATGAATGAATTATAATAATAAATAAATAATTGTATATATAAAATAAAAAAATAAAATAAAAACCAAAAAAATAACTAATAATAAATACCGTGTGCATCAAATGTGCATAATTTTACACAGTTTTACATAGTAATACACAGATAACATGTAAATTTTCAGGATATTGTTCTTTTAGTTCACCTACTTACTTAACAAGGTATCCGTTGAATTCAGAATACTTGTCAAGTTATTTTTCGTATTTATACAAAATATGAGTTAAAACAAAAAACTGGATCACTATTTAGAAAATCAAAGAACTATAACACGGCGCCATTTGTTCTGTGTTAAAATTCCTGCTATACTAAAAGAGACTGGGTGGATCCTATTGTAATATGCTACCGATAAATGGCGATTGATTGATAACTCAAGAGAGCTACGATTAATTAATTTTCTAAAATAAAAAGTATGAAGTATTCCACAATCGCATATATCATTATACGAAATCTGTATATTACTATTATTTAAACATATTCAAATGGTATGAATTTCTGGTTTACAGTTTCTGAAAATAGAAACTGCTTTATAATAAGCGGCATCTATTATGGAATAACAAAAAAAAAGATTAATCATAAAGTAAGCAAAAAATATTAAATTGGTTCATTCATTTCTACGAGAACAAAACTTTATAGATAGATATAGAATAAACTGAAAATTTACACGAATTTAATAGACATCTAGGACACGTACTCGATTGAAAAGGTAGGCTAAATTATTATAGTAACATAACTTACCAGAAAACGTAGCATTTTATAATATTCATCAACAGATATGTGAAATCTTATGTAGACTAAATTGGTGGCATATTAAACAAGGGCCAAATTTTAAGCAAGGCACCTTGAAAGTTTGATAGATGCCGGTGGAGCAAGATAGGCATAAAGAACGCACCGTGTGGAGCTGTGGTCTCCGCCTGCCCTTTTTTTGGAAATAAGCGTGAGTTAAAAAAAAAAACCAAAACAAATATGTTTTGTTTTTATCACACCATGTCTCGGGGCTATATTCGTATCATATCGCGGTCCGTAAAGAGTCCACGAGCGCCTATTGCGTGCCGCAGTGATGAATGACACAGACAGCTCCTCCTACACTTAAATTGTAATTGACGGTTAGGACTCACCTACCATGATAAATAAAGACTTGTACACACCAATTTCATTTTTTAATTCGGGTTTTTTTACTTTGTCAATTTTCTAGATTAATAGGTTTAGTTAAAATGGTTAGACGCAAAGATGATAATCAAACGATACAAGGTATGTTAAATTTATTTGCATTAAAATACCGATCAGTATAGATCAGTCCTCCCCCTCCCTTATAAGGTTCCACTTGTGCGTAGGAAATAAAAATTCGGAAATGGAAAGCGGGAACGAACAATTTTATTGTAAATGAAGATAAAAGTGTAGTACGCGTAATTTTTTTTATAAATCCTTCTCGCCTCTTTTCCCGAACGCCCCTTATTAACACTCAACAAATTAACTACTACTACTACTGAAGAATAGAAAAGGATATTCGTTTTAGCCCTATCTTCAAGGCTTACACTAGCACAGCCATATCTCTAGAATGACACTAGATAATATATTATTTCCTATTATACCTGTGCACACTTTTGTACCACAGAAACCACACACGATTGGTCTAAGATTGGGGCTGTTCTGGCATAAACTTTGAAGTCACGGCTAAAAGAAAATGGCTTTTCTATTTTCCATGATTATCGTCTTCTACGAAGGTGGAACTCTCCTTAAGACCGTCATTGGTGGCTTAAATTATTACGATAATAATGGCAGACGACTAACCATTATGTGCGACTTGTAGGCGAGTATCCCGTCTTCCCTGTTCTTGGTGATGAGCAGCATCTTGTCGAAGAGGAAGGCGTGCCGCATCGCCTTGGCGCCGAATACTCTGAGGGGGAGGAGAGGTTAGAACTTCGTGTTTTCCATCCATTTATTCTTTTCTAACTCGAAAGTAATTCAATAAAAAATGTTACTTCATAACACCACAGTAATAGTAATAAAGATAATTATAAATATTAACATTTACATGATAACATTCATTTATTACGTAAGTAAATTTTCAATGATTTCAACTTCCACTCCCTGTATAAGCGATCATAAAAAGATTGTTAACTCCCCCTTGATAAAATGTAAGAATATTTCGAAACATTTACTAAACATCGAAATTACATTAGAAGATCGTCGAATTGAATATTTTCATTGTTTGTTAAAATTACATCAGATTCAATAAGAACAAATTTATTCCTCCCTAAACGCTTACGTAATGAATGAACGCCATATACTCTAATAAATATTTTAAATACGAAACTGTGTTTTTTTGTTTGCGTCGTTTTTGTACTTCAACCGGACATCCGTTTGAGGTGAATCTTGGCACGAATATACTAATCTTGTAGAGACGTAAGACAGTTTAATATTTCAGAAATGAGCTCGGGATCAAACCGCAAGAGACATTCACATCCAAACCGCAACAGCGACCGGGAACGAATCTAGTGTAGGACTGACACTAAAAATGAGAGGAATGGTGTGAAGTCCACGCGGATCAAGTCACGGATGAGAAACAATTGTATTGTATGAAAAGACCAAAATTCTATAGGTCTGCTTGTACAATTTTTGAAATTAAAACGACTGGGATCCCAATAAAATTATAACGCAACTAAGATCATGAATTGATTAAGAAAAAAACTGTTTTTAAATATTTTTAGCTTTGAGATGTAATTACATATATGCTACTGAACAATGAGAGACCGACACTTTCTTCAATAAAGTTATTTTTTTTTTATTTATTGATTAAATATATTAACTACATTTTTCTCTTAAATTTCCCATATCTTTAGCGTTAAAATTAGTAACTGACAAAGCATTGATAAGAATTTTTAAAGAAAACTCGTCGGAACTAATTTATTAAAATTTTAAGATCCTACAAATTTTTTGTTATATTGTATGAGACCTATCCAAAGGCACTTCATTTGTTGAAGTATACATATTTCTTAAAAGGGTATATTTACATCACTACCTATACTATATAGGAACACACTAAGAAAGATATTTCTAAAAATAGACATATATCTGTTTTCGAATTCTCAAATATTTATTTGAAGAGTTATCGATGCGAGAGAACAAACGAAGGAAAGGACGGACATAGGGAGTAAAACTAGGAGATTTCCCAGGTGCCCTGCGGAGGATGAGACTCGTGAAACACGAGCCAAGATATGATAATAATTTATTTTAAGATACCTAAATGTCCCTTCAGCGCACAACTCTCCGTAGGTGGTGAGGTCGGGGCCGGTCCAGCCGTACAGCAGAGACTGTATCTCCTGCAATTGGAAATTGATTATTATGTTAATAAATTAAAAAAAAATATTTGTCGGACATATCATGTCCGACAAAAAAGACATGTCGAGAAATTACGTCCAGCGATAAAGACACATCGACATATCATGTCCGGCAAAAAAGACATGTCGACGAATTATGTCCGACGATAAAAACACGTCGATATATCATATCCGATAAAAAAGACATGTCGACAAATTACGTCCGGCGATAAAGACACATCGACATATGTCCGGCAAAAAAGACATGTCGAGAAATTACGTCCAGCGATAAAGACACATCGACATATCATGTCCGGCAAAAAAGACATGTCGACGAATTATGTCCGACGATAAAAACACGTCGATATATCATATCCGATAAAAAAGACATGTCGACAAATTACGTCCGGCGATAAAGACACATCGACATATGTCCGGCAAAAAAGACATGTCGACGAATTATGTCCGACGATAAAAATACGTCGATATATCATGTCCGATAAAAAAGACATGTCGACAAATTACGTCCGGCGATAAAGACACATCGACATATCATATCCGGCAAAAAAGACATGTCGACGAATTATGTCTGACGATAAAAACATGTCGATATATCATATCCGATAAAAAAAGACATGTCGACAAATTACGTCCGGCGATAAAGACACATTGACATATCATGTCCGGCAAAAAAGACATGTCGACGAATTATGTCTGACGATAAAAACAAGTCGATATATCATATCCGATAAAAAAAGACATGTCGACAAATTACCTCCGGCGATAAAGACACATCGACATATATCCGGCAAAAAAGACATGTCGATAAATTACGTCCGGCGATAAAGACACATCGACATATGTCCGGCAAAAAAGACATGTCGACAAATTACGTCCGGCGATAAAGACACATCGACATATCATGTCCGATAAAAAAGACATGTCGACAAATTACGTCTGGCGATAAAGACACATCGATATATCATGTCCGGCAAAAAAAACATATCCACGAATTATGTCCGACGATAAAAACACGTCGATATATCATATCCGATAAAAGACATGTCGACAAATTACGTCCGGCGATAAAGACACATCGACATATGTCCGGCAAAAAAGACATGTCGACGAATTATGTCCGACGATAAAAATACGTCGATATATCATGTCCGATAAAAAAGACATGTCGACAAATTACGTCCGGCGATAAAGACACATCGACATATCATGTCCGATAAAAAGGCATGTCGACAAATTACGTCTGGCGATAAAGACACATCGATATATCATGTCCGGCAAAAAAAACATATCCACGAATTATGTCCGACGATAAAAACACGTCGATATATCATATTCGATAAAAAGACATGTCGACAAATTACGTCCGGCGATAAAGACACATCGACATATCATGTCCGATAAAAAAGACATGTCAAGAAATTACGACCGGCGATAAAGACACATCGACATATCATGTCCGGCAAAAAAGACATGTCGACGAATTATGTCTGACGATAAAAACACGTCGACATATCATATCCGATAAAAAAAGACATGTCGACAAATTACGTCCGGCGATAAAGACACATCGACATATGTCCGGCAAAAAAGACATGTCGACAAATTACGTCCGGCGATAAAGACACATCGACATATCATGTCCGATAAAAAAGACATGTCGACAAATTACGTCTGGCGATAAAGACACATCGATATATCATGTCCGGCAAAAAAAACATATCCACGAATTATGTCCGACGATAAAAACACGTCGATATATCATATCCGATAAAAAGACATGTCGACAAATTACGTCCGGCGATAAAGACACATCGACATATGTCCGGCAAAAAAGACACGTCGACATATCACCGTACGTCCGACAATAATGTACTGGCGTTCCGACTTCAAGTACCTGCACCCTGACGGCGTGTTCGTGCCGCCTCTTCATGTCGTCGATGTGGTGCGCGATGGCGGTCATCTGGCGCAGCGCCGCCTCCGTGTCGCGGCACGACTTCAGTTTCACCACTTTCTGCGCATGAAAATAACAAAAAGTTATTTTATATGTCGACATAGAACGGGGATGGAGAGCTTATGGGAGGGAATGACTGATATAAGTTCCCACAGTTGTTCTTTTAAAGACTTAATTATAACAAGCAATCTAATGGTGACGATTAATAAATTGAACCTAAATATATATTTTTTTTAAATTTAGATGACTAGTTTGAATAAATGTAGTGTCTTTTCTCAGACAAGAGAAAAGACACCGTATACAGGCGTAGATCTAAACAGACCTGCAGCAACAGGTGATATTTCAATATCCTCTGCACCGGCTTCAACAGATACGACGCCAGGGGCAGCCTGTGCTCTAGGGCCGTCTGCCTGTCCCGGAGCAGCCGCGAGGTGTGCGCGCCGGCCGCCAGCTCGGCCAGTCTCGCCATGGTGCCGGGGTAGCCGGTGCAGTACGAGGTGTACACGCCGAAGCCGTCCGTGTTGAGCACGAAGCAGCGGGCTATGCAGGCCGCGTCCAATTGGCACGTGTTCAGTTCTGCGCATAACGACCTGGAAAATGTATGGTTTCTCGTCAATATCTCGTAGGAAACCATGCGTCAAACAAATACCTGTGTAAATGTGTAATGTTGTTGTATACTATATATTATGGTAGTACTATATATACTAGAATAGGACGGATGATGAAAAGATGACCAAATCGACAACTAAATGAGCGAAACCGCGATCAAAATGTAGTTATGATGAGATTTAAATATTATTCTGGGTACGACTTTAGACTAACGACAAGAAAGATGAAAAAGAACGAAAATATATATATATGTATATATCAATCGACGACAACATCTATTACAAGGTGTTTGTCTGTCGGAATTTACGTTTCATTATCGGCTCAGCCGGTCTCAAAAGCCTGTCATTAAACACTAAAAAACTAGTTCAATCGCAACTTGCAAGGTTAAAAACGAAACGGCATAGATTATAAAAAAAAAAAAAAAACTAAACTATTATAAAATGCAACATTCAAAAGTCGTGTGTCTTCATAACATATATCAATTATAGGCAAAGTTATGTTTTAAAAGTTGATAATTATATATTATTCAGATTCTTTGATTTGATTATTATCTGCTCTCTTAATAATATCGATATTTTATCGTGAATTCGTAACGCCTGTCACTTCGTTATTTTTGGGTGTTGCAAATAAGATACAAAATGTAGGTGAAATATTGATATGTTTAAATTTTGTTTCATTTTTTTATTTAAATATCTCTACGATCCGTATTTTTCTAACATTCCGTACAAAAAATTAATAATGGATAGTATAAGGTACTGTTTCGTCACATGTTTTCGTTATATTTAAAAAAGGAATAAAACAAAAAAAAAAAAATTGTTCTAATTTGAAAATATCGTATAAATATTTGACCACCTTACTCGACCTTAAAATAAATTATGACCTCGATTACGATAAGCAAGATTTAAAACAACACCAACGGCGGTTTGCACCAAAAGTGAGAAAGCATTTCGTAAACTTAAAGTTTTCAGTAAAACAGATAATCTGACAAATCTTACGTTTTACGTTTACGAATCACGTCTTCCACTTTTGGTGCAACCCGCCGTTGATATTCCGAGACGCAACATGACGGGCCGAAGCATAAAAAGAAAATTACCAAAAGTCTAATATATTTACAACATGTTTTAATGATACAATAACGAATGCAATCCGAAACGCACCCTGCTCGATATCATTTCATAAAATTGCCGTTGCGTCCGTCCTCTTCATTCGTTACGAACGTTTTGCGTCTTTCAAAAGATTAGCACCTCTCGACTGTCGCTCGATCATAATTTATGATTTTCCTTTATATGCTTATGCGGAAATTCGTGACGTCACCCAGTTTTATGCCATTTCCCAGGTAACAAATTGTCTACTCAGTTTTGCTGTCTTAGTATTTTGGCTAGCTTTGGCTCGAATGGAGTTTGAGAAACGCCTTTGAACGGCAACCGCATATAAATACCACTATGTCTTCATCAACTCCTACGTCATAGATCGCTAGTTGACACTGAAATACGGCAAGAGAACGTCCACAAACATATGTGCGTGCGTGTGTATATATACATATATATATATATGAAAATGAGGTAATTGAACAAGGAGTTTAGTCTGTTTATATCAGACGGCAAACATGAAGAAATATTGAAAGGAGTACGGGTACGAGTAAGTGCACAGAATAAAGTAAATGGCTATTCATAATAGGGTTCTAATCCCTATGCTTATGTATACGGTAAAGAAAGTTGGACATTGCAAAAGAAAAATGAAAGCATAATCAATGCGGTGGAGATGCGATCTCTACGTAATATGGGACGAGTGTCTCTGAAAGATAGATGTAGGAGCAGTGATGTCAGAGCGCTGTGGTTTGAAATAAGATGTCGTGACTAGAGTAGAAAACGTTATGTTGCGGTAGTGTGGCCAGATGGAAAGGACGAATGAAAGTAGAACGACAAAACAAGTCTATATAGCGGGTGTATGTGATGGAAAGATCGGCAAGGGTTGCCCTAAATTCTATACAAACCATAATGGTGGCGTAATAAAAAAGGGTCAAATTGTAAGTATTCGAAACCGACGAGTTTGTATAAAAAGCTTGATGGGATATTAGCCAAGCAAGAAACATATGTAACGATCGTATTATATAGAAATCTGTAATCTCTGGTAGCCTTCCAGGGAAAAATATGAGATTTAGTAATAATAATAAAATCAATAACAATAACCACAGACAGAAACTTCTCTTTAAGTCACATGTAGGAATCGATATCATGCAATAGCCCATAATACAGAAGTGAGTATAGTGAAGGCCATATTAACACTCAACAGATTTCCTCCAAATATAAGACTCTTTCTCCGCTAATCTTTCAAATAGATTTATGACGGTCGTAAATGTAAATGTATCTCGTGCTTTGAACGTACATCACTAAAACCGAAGATCTTATTTCATAGCCTATTAAACTCTATAAACTCTGCGGGGACGTGTTCGAACGCCGTCGTTCCTGCATCGACATTAACAGCGGCGCGCTACAAACTCTCATTTGCAATAGTTAACTGTTAAAGTTGAAAACTAAACATGACAAAATATCGGCAAATTTAGAGATATCGGCATCTGTGACATTAGACTAATGTCACAGATGCCGATATCTTTAAGGTTAACTAAGTCAAGTGCCCATTGTGAACTAAAAACAGAGTATTCTGACGTGTTTAGTTTTTAACTTTAATAGTGAACAATTAATTAATTCAAATGAGAGTTTGAAACATGCCAAAAATGTATAATGGGCGTGAGCGTTCGGCGATCGGGTGTACCTCAAGGCGCTAGTTCCGGTCTTCCAATGTATGAGTTCCTTTTATTCACTGATCGAAGCATTGACAAATCAAGAAAATGTAGGTACACGTATGCAGATTTAAAATTAACAGTTTCGATAAAATCTTATACTCCATCAATTTTAATTTATACAACATAAAAACAAAAGTCGCCGTGTTTTCCTACCTTTTATGATGTATTTTTTATGGATTGGTTTGAACGAGGTTAATGTGTTTGTAAGTCTCACGTGTATATGTAAATATATTTTGTCGTGGCGTTCTGAGATCGAAGAGCATTTAGCGGGTGCCATGCTTCGTATGTACACCGACAGAATTGTCACCACTTCGCAACTGTCACTGAAGGTGTGACAATACCGAAAATTGAATATGGCGGCTATTAGATGCCATATAAAAAAATAAATAAAACATAATGAACCCTGTCGACTTTGGAACCGTCCATAGGTTTATTCAAAATAATTTTTTCAAACCATTCTTCATTATAAAAAACTATTTAAAATCTTAAGGCATTAAATTTATGTGTATATAACATGTTCAACTCTTTCCATTTTTAAACAGTGTATGAAAAATAGAAGAAAATCAAAATCTTTACCTAGAATACTATGCTAAAAAACATCTGAAATAAAATGAGCTGGACAGATTTCTAACCACAAATTGTAAAGGCATAGGCGATCTAATTACCTATGCAGTTGGTTTATATTTTAAACAAATATAAACCAACAAATATATACCATTTTGTGTATACGAAACTGGCCGTGGAAAACTACGACTTTCCTTAGCAGCCATGCGCATGTGGTCCAAGACTCACCAGGCGTCTAAACGGATAAGTGTCAGCGATTTAGATCACCGAAATCTACTTCTTAATCGTCACAATATTGACTTACTCTGTAGAACGATGTTATTACAAGGCTGTTCTTTTTCTACCAATAACTGAAAATTGTTATACACGTATGTAAGCATTATAGATGGTTTCCTATTGCGTCTTCAATCGAATCGGACCAATAGCTGAAATAGTAGCCATACAACGGTTTCACTGAGAACTTTCCTTTCCTTTTTTTTTTTGTTAAATCTTCTCTTGTTCAACTCTTCTTTCTCGTTCCAAAAGCCAACGAACTCCACAGATCCGTCCGGATCAGCGTGATGTCCATTGCATTTTATACCTCCATAAAAGCACGAGATCAATGCCGCGCCCGATGCGGCCGCGGTCGTAAACTTCTTCATTATTGCGTGTGCTCAGTGCCCGTACAGCGTTTGCGCACTTAATGCACACGACTTCTCTTACATTGCAGAGTTTTTAATGAAACCTGGGTCGTTACTGCAACGCAGTTTGGAAGCTTCGTATATATGCGCTGTTATGGCAACTTTTGTCGTCCCTAATTTTACTATTCGCAATTATTGATGAAGAAGATTCGTCGGAGCTTTGCGCTGTTTCTGCTAAAGGAGGCGATGATCTGTTCTTTGCTCTGCGGAAATGTCACAGCTGCTTCGCGTGTCTGATCCTCAATAATAGTTTCAGACAATACGTTATTGCCGTTATAGCGGATTGTGTGGGTATCCTTCTGCGATCTTTTTATTTAGCTTTGAAGGATTTCTATTTTAAGTTTTTCACGTTGCTCCAGGGCTGGTCGAAAATTTGCCAACGACCGTCGACGCCGATGCTATCACCACGTCCGGAACAGAGGTCCCGACGTGGTTTCTGAGGCACGGGGCGCGGTTTATTACAAGTTTAAACTCTCATCAGCCATCTGCCAATGCTCGGAACTCGTACCCGACAATAATTTCTAATTCGCAGATAGCGCGTTGACCAACCGGGTCATCACTCTCTATGTACCGTTTAGTCTTGTGTAGTCAATCTATTTTGAGTTCTACTGAGGAGTGCTAAATTTCGCCCAAATTGTTACACGCAACTGACGCAATGTCGTTCCGTAAATCATCATCACAGAGCCAGGATAAGCGTGGGCGTGCATCAAATTCTGAACGTGGGTGATTCTAGATGAAGTTCATACGGGATCTATTAATTCTAATTGGTAGTTTCGTTTTTTCGTGATATGACTGATATATAATATTATTTACATTAAACTATTTATATTAAATGTTGCAATTACGATATGTATTGAGTATTTATTCTAAATTATTAACGTAAATTGAAAATAAAAAATTTGAAAATGACTTTTAAAACAAATTGATCTATCGATGTTTTGTTTAGGTACACGTTAGTACTATACCTCTTCATAGTATTTGTCATTATGATTGATACAGATTTTCACTTAAAAACAAAAATCCCAAGTAGTCGTAGTAGCGTAACTTAGATATATTTGTTGTTTTGAACTAATTTTAGACGGCTACCAATTAAAAATCTATCGGTTAATCCTAAGTAACGTCTCGTCAGTCACCACGCCTTCTTATAATGATGTCTGACGGACGAAAGACATAACCGCCGTTTTTCCGCACAAAGGATTCGAATGAGATGCGACATTAAAAAAAAACATTTGTGCATTATTCGGCAGCGATATTTGGGATTCAATACTTCTATGAAGAAGTAACATCTGTTCCAAAATTTACAACATTATTCCTTTCACCGCTTAAAATTTACGGGTCTGTGATATGTTAATTATTAGAGTTATTGTAAATTTTAAAATCATCACGTATTGTAATGTGCCACGTGATCCATTAAATCAACAGCAAGTGTGGAAATTGAATTCGAGCGTCGTATCCCAATTGAAAATATTTGATTGCCCCATATTATAGATTAATAGAGCTATGAGTCTTTCTCTCTCTTTTCCTGTCTCTCCTGTTATAGATTACAAGAGACACGTCACGTTCTTTTTTTTTAATATTTTACAATCCATATCCGATAATTTCACAATATGTTGACACACTATTATTCTAAAAGTATAGGTGAAAATTGTACAACCCTAGACGTGAAAGCATTGCGCATATCCCGGCTTAAAACTTTTAGGGTTGTTCCCGGTATCGATCAATGGTTCATTGCAAACAGAGGGAATTATCGAGTTTTGACGTGGCGCGCGTGCGGGGGCGTTACCAAAAAAAAAACTCCCTAACCTTTCTAGCCCTTACAACACCTATTATTTTAAGACCCTGCATTCGGAGCAGGACCGGACGAGAACATTGCAATATTCATAGGTTTGTGTGGTGTTCATCGATGCAGTAATCAAGTTTTTGCCTTGAAGAATAATCTATATCAACTATATTTATACACATAATAATTATTGTAGAAAAGCTATGCTGTGGTCAATTTGACGGCGGTGCCCACCTACTTCCTGGTGGATTGCATGCTCGTTTGCCCTATAAAACTGCTATAAAAAATTTAGCACTGTGAAGCCATCTCACCTGTAAATTGAAAATATTTTCCAAAACTAATTGTGGGCAATGTAGGAAATTTAAAAATACCATGACACTTTTAAAAACTTTGTCTCTCTGTTTGTTTGAGTACGCTGATAGCCAAAATAACTAAACGTATTTTCAGAGATTTTCATTGACAACGTGAGCGTAGCTTAGGCCCACACGTAGGCTTTATTTCATAAAATTCGGTTCACGGAAAATAACTTTGTTTTTAAAAATAACTTGTATGCGTACGAAATCACAGGCAGATCAAGCATAGAAATATATAGAAAGTGTGTTGGTTCCCGTCCTATCTTATCCTCAGTTGTATCCCTAGAAGCTATATTTCTTCAATTTGACGTTAAATGCCAATATATGAACAAACTTTGTTTCGACGGAGCACGGCATAGAGAGGGAACTGTGAGTAAAACGATAAAATTTACTCTTCGGATATCTTCGAATCTCCATAAAACCTAGTTAGAGATGGTAAGGTCTAAACGATTGACATGACGTTAGCCCTTAACGTTTGCCTTCCTGAGCATGGAGATAAATGTGACTTAACCGGGTTAAGGTATAATCATCCATCAGACTCCCTACGCTAGTTGACATAGTTTAGGTATGTCGAAACGCAGCTACGACCACCTCAATACATCTTTCTACCACATCAAGCACGATTAATTCTGACAGCAATCTGCAATCATCAGCTAGGAAATTAATGGCTAATTCAAATCGAATAGAATTTTAATCACAAAATGACCACCGCTCATTGTCCTTTCATAACTGTGGTTATCCAAAGCTCCATGAACTTATTTAACTATACGCGCTTTTTCAGCAACTCGCCAGTTCGATGTCAAAGCCTCTAATTTCGTAACATAAAAATAGTAGGGCAGTATGTCTAAGTAATTGGGCAAGTATAATAACGCTGATAAATGGCTGATAAGCAAGGTTTATTGGACAAACTAGGAACCGAAACGATCGAAGCATGCAGTAAGTACAGTCAACTATTTTAAAAATGACAAGATTTAAAGTTCTTTGAGAAACTAATTTTTAACATTCAGTATGATTTAGTATCGGGATTCGAATCGAAGACGAAAATTCATTTAAAACTCAAGGGGGCGCATCCGCATGCGGTGTTAGTCGAGTTTAGTGAAAGTTGATCTTCGAATCCGACCCTGTGGCGCTCCCGCGCCGCCACTAGCGCCATATGGCGTCTCTCTACTTCTATAGGGATCGCTAGTTTCTATTGAGATTTATTCAATTTACATCCGGATTATTTGTTGATGCTTAAGGATATAAAATATTCGAATTATCAAAGGTCACTCCACCTGTGTAAAGAAAGTGTGCGTGCATGTGCGTACAAGGTATATAGTGCTGTGACTGTATGCCTGTGTGTCTGTATGTCTATGTGTCTATACGTGTTTCTACGTATGTGTATATGTGAGAGAAATATTACAATCGCGTTATATACATATTTGACCTTGGCCTAGATACCCTGTTCTCGTTCATCGATATCACAATTTTTATGCCTGAAAAAGTAACAAAGAGACACGCAGAAAGAGTTACTTTCGCATTTACGATATCGATACGGAAAATGGTATTACTTAACGTCGGCCGAAACAAATGAATTAATGTCAAATATAACTATTACCATACCTATTACTATAACTATACGACTATTACTAGAGCTATTACTATAACTATTGAATAGGTAGTTCATAATGTGTAATGTCGATAAGATCAGTAGCGAAGCTACTTACTTATTGAAAGCGTAAATATCTTCTATGTTGTTGAACAACTCCGTCAGTTCTTCTTGCGAGAACCGGTCGTCTTGCCGCCACACCTCCAAGTAACCCTGGAAAGATTTAGATATAGATTTTAAGAAATGACCGACAGTTTAGAGCGTTTTTCTACAAACCTGAAATATTTTTCCGGTTTCATAGCGAAACCGGTAAGAAGAAACTGTTACAACTTTATTGATGACGGGCATTGTCACCACGCGCGGTACGTCTAAGCGGAACGTTCTTTGACGCCATACCGAAACGGAATCTAATACCACCTCTAACTGCAAAACTAGTATTGTAATATTCGGCAATACAGGCAGAGACGTTAACGTTGTTTACCGCTCTTGATATTGCTGTGTCAGGTTTGGGGTATTTCTGAATCCTCGATAAATGAGCGAAATTGTCTTAAACTTGAAACGAGAGTGCGATAACAGTTTATGTTGAATAAAAATTATTTATTGCTTCCATACCGACCCAATGTGGGTCGGTGGTAGCTTATAATGATCCTTCTCATCGATGATCATCTCCTGGTGTGACGAGTTAATGCGTCCTTCAAGGAAAATACTCCGTTACAGGTTGCCAGAATTATTATGGCGCACGAAAGCTGGAGATGGAAAACGTTAAACACGTAAGATATATATAGAGTCGACATCTTCTGTCCCTATCGCTCGTGTACCAGGTCTTTCGATTTGCCAACGGTCAGGCTTCGAATTCCATACCTTTCCGTTCGTAGGCATCGAGCTGACCGCTCGAGCGCCCACGCTCTCGACATTAAATTAATCTAATACACCAAAAGTGCGCTCCCCATGACCCGTATTCGCTAATCAGCCGAAAACCCAAGCGTTTCGCACCGGACGAGTGAATAACGGACTAATTTAGTGCGCACGACGGCGGCAGGTGACGTTTTATACGGTCGTAGGCCGCGGAAATTCAATCTCTTAGACGGCACTCGTCTGCGGTCTCCGTGAGGCGGTCAGCTAGTCAGCGAGTTCCGGTGGCCTTAGGGCTATCAGCGATCCTAACACGACGCCCTAGAGAAGAATCTTTCTGTAGGACCCATCCCTTTTGGGTCAACGCAATGGATAAAAGGGGTAGTCCTGTAGATATACTTTTGTACGGTACAACAATTGAATTTTGCAATCGTATAAATATATCCAAAAATGCAATATACTCTTATAAACTAAAAGCTTACCATTGACTAATCCCAAGTAAAGAATGACTTTTCGTCAGTTTCCTCTTATTCGCGGACTCCTCTCGCTCGTCCTTTCTTCTTGTCGCGATGGCCTGACACAACAAGAGATCACCAATACGGTTCCGCATGAGGCGATCGTAAACTTGACTAAGCAAATTTAATTTGGGACTTAATAAAATATTATTATCTTTTTTCATGTTTAAGATAAATCGATGGATATCTTGTGCTCGATTACATGCGGCCAAGAAAAAAAAGGAAAATAATGTATTAACTTAACGCTAGTGAAAGAGTCGTGCTTGAAGTTACTCTGCAGGGTAAAATTGAAAATGTAAAAATCCGCAAAAGAATTAAACAATCTGACATAGATGACAGAATCGATATCTTGAAATAATAATAGGCAAAGCCACATCACTATAACAGCGGGGAAGAAAAGTTCTCGAGTGGCGTACATGAACTAGATATCCCAGCACGGGACAGCTTACTAATAGCTGAACTGACGATCTGGTCAGGATTTTGGGTTACCGTTGGTTACAGGTAGTCCAGGACCATACTGGAAATATGAAGAGGGAGGGGGGGGTGCATATATCCATCAATGAACGTTCAGTGGCTGACGCGAACGAACGAACGACTTATGCGTTTCATGAAATGTTAACATTAGTTTTAAACAAAGTCTACATGCAAGATCAAACTTTTTGAACTAACAACTAAAATGGCGACAAGTTTTTATTTGACAACGGGACCCTGAAAGTTTAAAATCACGGCCGCTCGACTCGTCAGTACAAAAGAGAAGCGAAGAAGAACCCTACGCGTTTTTACGCTCCCTATGTGTTTCTTAGTACTTATTCTCTTGATAAGATTTCAAATAAAAATCACAATGTTTAGAAAACGCAAAGCTACCAGTCGTTTCTCTGAAATAGAATTGACAATTTTGCATTATAGAACACGCCCATATCACTGGTGCTATTTATGTGTCCGGTATATCTAAAAGGAACAAAATCTATTACTTGATATCGTTTTATTGCTTTTCAAAATATTTGCCATGATGATCGATACACTTTTGCATACCATAAAACCGATTTTTATAGCAGTTTTTCCATTCTGATTTGATTTTCTCATTTGCTTCAAAGTGCTTTTGGCACGAATCACTTTTGTTGGGTTCGGCTCATCTTGGAACACCCACATCGTTGACTGTTGTTTAGTTTCAGGGTCATACGCATAGGTCCAAGGTTCATCGCCTGTGTAGATATTATAAACAGCTTTCCAGGCACCATGATTGTATTATTTTTTCCATTTTTTGCAACGATCGACACGAGCCTGTTTTTGATCAATGCTAAGTTATGCCGAGTCCAACGCGAAAAAATTTTTGTACAGTAAAATTTTCGTGTAATATTTTATGTACGCTCGTTATACTTCTCGCCATATGTAATACGACGATCTTACATTATTAGTTCTCGCACAGCATCGATATTTTGTGGTACAACAACTGATTTAGGGCGACCTTCTTTCAATTCGTCCTTAAGCATAGACCGCCCACGATTAAACTCACTAAACCAGTAATACACAGTGGTTTTCATTGGTGCTTCATCCCCAAAAGTAGAAGTGAGATGATCGATGCATTGTTTTTTAGTTAGCCCACGCCTAAAAACGTAATAAATCATCGCACGAAAATTTTCTAGTTAAATCCATAATGATAAAGACACGCAATTTTCAAAATGACGCCGCAATGGTAAAACAATTGACAGTTGCATGAAACAAACTGTATTCTGGGACCAAGGAATTTCTTTGTTAAATATTGTAATTACTTTTTAAATATTGCTCTGTATGTGACCAGTTTCGTGTACATAAATAGCAGCCCTCGCACTACCATATGTGAAATCGTTTATTTTTTAAATCGTCAATTTACACAAATTATGTGTAAATTGGTAGTGCCGCTACATCTTTCTGAAAGAACTGATTTCAATAACTGGTAGTGCCGCTACATCTTTCTGAAAGAACCGATTTCAATAACTCCTGCAGGAATTTTGATACGGTATGTAAATTACGGTAATGTATATTAATTTATAGTTATTTCCATCAAAATTGGGCGAGAAGTTGATGTACTCAGGATTGTTCTTGCCACATAGGTATAAAAAACTCGCAATAACGAATTGACTATTCACGATATTCTTTTTATGCTGACATCATTAACCCTCGCCTCTCACGCTAAGGAATTACGAATAGTAGTTTTACACTTATTTATGAATGACGTTGAAATGGAACAGTATAATGTGTGTTTGAGGTATAAAGTCGTATTTGCGGTTTAGCGTACTATTACACGACGCTGTGTCATGAGGAAGCGCCGCCGTGACATCGGAACGCAGTGCGTTCGTTTCACGCTTGACGCTCGCGTTATCTTCTTCTGCACTTGCCATCCTACTTGTGAAGGCACAAACCCTAGCCAATACAAATCCTTTTAAGTACGATATTCTGTCAAACTTTAACATATATGTGACTAAATCTAACATATATATATATATATATTTGCCCTCTATGTAGGAGACAACAAAGAAAACATTACCCAAAACTAATACATGGAAAAGACCCTCCGGCTGACTGACTGATTTACATACAGACGCATAGAGACCACTCGCATAATGATCTCCTTTCCTAACATCTGTATAGGCTATTACGTATATTAAGAGATCTCAATATGTTGAATGTGTGTGTTGGAAGGGTCGCCCTAGAAAATCTCATGCAGAGAAACTAGTGGTATATTAGAAACGACCAAATTTTAAGCACTATTCATACGAGCTTGTATGAATAGATTGACGTATGTCAGTGAAGTGAAAGAGATGTACAAAGATTGTACCGTTTGAAAATCTGGGGTCTCTACCTCCTAATTGGCGAAACAGGCGTGAGATTATAATAATAACAAAATCCTTAATGATAAAATTGAATTCTAAATGTTATTCCGCACGGACCATAAACGATGTAGAATAAAAACCACGACGCCATTGGCTAATGGTTCTTTTAAAGGTGTCGTTTATCAGTAAACGAGTGTCAATTGTCGTAATTACGACAATCTCCACTCGCTGAGAAAACTATATTTAAATTAAAATAATTAAATCTTTGCCTTGTGCTCAGGAAACAGGATCATAATAAGGATTTCTTCCATGCGCACGCGCGGACGAACCCGCATACGTCCGCTAGTCTGTAATAAACGCAGTTAGCGACGCACGTGTCCCCCGAGCCGCCCGCCCACACCGCGCATACAATGCACCACTACTGGTCTACACCGGCACGACGTGAAATAATAGTTGCGCGTAAACAATGGGGTCCGGATACACGAGCCCGGTACACGTGGGGCGCTACTTTAAAACATTTGTGATATCATTAACTGTGGCCAGATGGCACCGACTATTTGCAACGAGCTCCATGCTCTACTGCAACAGCACTCGTGATAGAAGTCAATCTGACGCAAATGATTAAAAGATTTCTTAACTTCATTTGCCGGACTTCAGACAGAAACAATTAGAATCGTTGACAGCTTTTATGTTGCCTGCCCGATATCGACACTGAACCGCTTCTTTATAGATATATAGGCGGATTATCTCATAAAACTACTAAAAGTTCCGACGAAGAAGTCACTGTTAAAAACTACTTGTATTTTGAGGAATATGAATGAATTACTAATTTTTTATTACACACATATTATTCACCTATATTCAAGAAGATCCGGAATCTATAAATGTACAGGAATCTACAATATTTTATCAAATAAATGAATTTTATGAAATAAAAACCCATCCTAGAAAATCTGAATGAAAGTGGACTAACAAAACAAATTTACGGAGCGAACATGTTTGATGGTAGAGTGGACAATGTTCGCTCTAGAAAATCGTATAGTGATCAAATTAGAGGCACATTAAAAATTTTAAGCACCGAAGCCAATGAGGTTGCATGAAAAGATTTATAGATATCAGCGAAGCTAGACAGATATGCGAAGATCATACCATTTACAACTTTGTGATCTCTGTCTACTCCTCTGGAAAATATGCGTGAGCCTACAAAAAATCACTAAAAAATTTCGTTTTATTCCTTAGTAACAAACTTCTAAGCATGTACGAAAAAAATAGACCAACAAAGTATTTCTCAACAATGATTGAAACTCATCAACAATGCGTACAAGCATAAACACACCTTCACATCTAAGTAAGAAATAAGCCTACCTACTATCATTACCATGGCAAATGCTTCAGCCGTTGTTTAGTAATTTTATACCTCAATTTATGAAAAACATTTTAAATCTATGAAATTATGTATTGTGATATATAATTTATTATACCAATACTTTCACAGCATATACATAAAAATTTTCAGACGTCGGTATTCGATGAGCCTTAATAAACGACAATATCCAAGCGGCGAGTTAGCCCATTCTGGTTGCGCCCACGCCAGAATCTCATCCCGGTTCGTTCGTCGTTCACACATGCGTATACACCTTCATAACAAATGCAGTTCAAAAATGTTTTAATAGTATCGCGTTGGAATCGCGATGTAGGTTAGACGGGTGTTGGTCGTGGCCGTGTGACGATAACGATTCGATGGAGATTGCCGGGGTCAAACTACGCAGTCTATGAGACAGGTAATTAAATTAAAGGGACGAAGTTAAGCGGTATCTAACTTCGTACTACTCACATTCATCCTGCGTGCGTACTGCAATCCATCCTTCTCATGAGAAGGATGCTTGATATTTCCATTTGCGCATGACTTAGAAAATCCGCTTAGTTGCGCAGTTGCGCAACCGCTAGGCGCCGATTTTGCCTTTTCTGCGTGAGAGTCGTGCGTGCTTAACGACTAAATTATTACTCGCCTAGAAACGAATTACCATTATTATATTATTATATATACTTATTACTCTAAGCAAATAATACGTTTACTGTGATAATGTAAATTTAGACATGTTTGTTTACGTAACTAAAACGGCAATAAAGTTGTGAACGTCATGACATAGGGTTTCATCTGGCTGCATATGGATCTATTTCGGATTTCATAAAATGACAAAACTACCGCATAGAGATCGAAACAGAGACAGATAATGAGAATCACTTGGGGAGATAAGTGTAATAAGTTATCTCCCCAAAGTCGACCTTAACGTTTAATTTTATCGACACGCATTAAACAATCATTGGAAGTGAAGGTGATGTATTGGGAGGACGATTAAGGCCCGCCGATCAGGAATTAACCAGTAAAACTTAATTGTTGACTGATAGCTGTTATCACCTTAATAGCATCGTTGATAGCGTAATTAATTGAAATAAAACGCATTTAAACAGCCGTTCAATGACATTTGTTTTTTTTTTTCGTTATGTATTCGAAGTAGGCCTAATTTGAAGTGATACTTCTTTAGGCGCGACTTGAGAGTAATTGAAATCTTTTTTTACACGCAAGTAATGTTCCGTAAAAACTACAGTACATGCAATTTGTGTAGTTATAATTTCAATTGCGAATTTGTCGTCAAACCAAAAATATTAACATTCAAAGGAGCCAGTATTCGAAAACGATGATTTCATATGCTGTAGCCCCTAATATGTGGGTTATACTAAAAGTCCTTAGAAAATAAAAAACTGAGCAAACTAGTAAGTTATTTTTAATATTATTGTTGTTCAAAATAGTGTTCATTAAGATCAATATATCGCTGTATTCGATGGAACCACCGAGAGAAACACTTTGCCCACATGCAATTAAGGGGTCTCTTCGACGGCCTTTTCAATGGAGTCATTGCTTCTTCGGCGTCCGTAAACTGCTTTCCTAGGAGTTTCTTTTTTATTTAAGAAAATAAATAAATATCGTATCGTGCGAGATAGGCGCTGTAAGACGCGTGAGCCAGTATTTCTATACCTAACGTCCCTCAATTGTTAGTTATTTGCCTGGAAGTATGTGGTGAGGAGTTGTCATGGTGAAGGAGAATTCTACTGCGAGGTCGTTTTTCCCGAACTCTTTCCAAAATAAGAGGCAAACAATTGTTAGTGTACCAGTCAGCAAAGACTTTTTTTATCTTCTAAAACAACTATTGTATAATAACCTGTCGTTCCGAAGAAAGAGGCCGGCATCTTTTTTCCGGCGTTTCGGCTTAGTTTTAATTTAGAAGGCAACGTCTAGAAAGGAAACACCCACTGAGCAGACTGTTTTTTGGTTTCAGGATCATAACAGTACATACACCTTTAGCCACCTACAACTATGCCGTACACAGCATTTGAGTAACCACTGGTAAATCTTTGCATCATTTCGCAACACCAATGAATACGACGGACTTTTTGAGCTTTGATCAAATTATGAGACATCCACTAAATACAAAACTTCCAGACCGTTAAATTTTCATGATGGATTTTAGGCACTTGACTCATACCGATGCTTAAGCTAGTTCGAATTTATTGGTAGATTACTCTTTTGTCAGTCTCTATCATGAGCCGCACAGCCCTGATGCAGATCGTCGGTCAGATTATTGTGACCACGTTTGAATTAATCCAACCAGTTATAAACAGTGGCGAGGGATGGAGTTTCATCATGAAAGGCCAACCGAAATCTGTTATAACATTCTGATTGGTTTATTTGCAACGAACAATTTTCTTTTGCCGCCAATTTCTAAAAACAAATAACAAATGAATATAGTATACGAGGTTGGCAGAGTTCCATTTTTTTTAATTGAAATATGTTTCATTATTTAAGTTTCTACGTGGTAAATTCTAAAAATTTTAAGTTTGACCTACGTATGTTTATAGACAATTAGTTTATTAATAATTAATTGGGCCCGAGATTCCGACAGTGTAGATTTATAATAAATTTCTTTATTTTTTATATGGAACAATCTCTCTTTCAATCGTGGTCCCGATCCCGGTCTATACCATTAACTTCTAAGATAATTTATTACTTTTCAGATTAGTCAAAATATATACCACAAGCAAAAAAGTTTTATTTCGATCCCTAAAATCTAATTCGAAATATTTGAGCTAAAATAATTTTTTGCTCACATTATTCAATAAAACTAATTACAATTACAATAATAGAATGCCAAAATTATTATTACGAAAAGTGTCATTAAATTAAAATTAAACATAACAAATCTCAAAAAATTTGTAAAAAAACTTTGCCTATAATATACAATATGGACTGATAATCCGTTTAGGCAAAGTTTATCTTTCAGTTTAACAAATACGACTTTATTCAGATCTGTACGTGTTTTATTGTCGATAAAATCATATTTACAAGAGTTATGCTCACTGTAAACAACCGCATGTTTTGGACCGCACCGTATCGATCGTTTACTTCATGTCTTGCGAGTCCCACTTCTACCGCTATTTATTAAAACGAGGAACGCTCAAGGAGTCGTGCTGTAAAACTATATGAAATATGGTAAGTTAAATGGATCCATTCAGTGAACTCCATAATCCTCGGTGACTTAAAAGATTTCGTAATCTTTTGCCCTCCGCAATCTTTTTATCTTTTTACTGCAGATTTTGATGATTGTACCTTGAGCTGTTTGCAATGGCCCAGTAAGGGACGAGGGATGGTGACGGCCGTCGTCACCGTTGTGCGTACCACCAGCGCCGACAGCTTAACGTAAGTGCACGAGGAGGCACGAACGAGTGGTCGATTCAATTTAAGTTAACAACTCACGATTGGTCACTAGAGGCTATATAATATCGAAGGTTGTCGTGTCTTATAATGGTTGTGTGGAGAGCACCTGTGGTGGTGACGGTCAATAGATTTTTGTGCGGAATGTTAAATGTGTTTGTCTAACGATTCCTGATGATAAGCCGCATCGATGATAGTGCAAATATCCAGTTTCCGCGGTTATTCGAGGCAAATGATAGGAAGTTTTAGTAGCAAACGCTTTAATACAAAGAATTCTATTATCACCCGTTCATAGATCAAAAAATATCAGGATTCGTCCATGTTAAGCGATTAGGCATTGTGACTGATCGGAAGAACCCGGAAGGAACACTTACCGGCCCGGAATTGTAGTTTTCTATCCTGGTTGATTAAGTTGCAAAAGCGGAACCTTGCCGATCTTAAACGTCAAAATAATAAGAAGCTCAGAATTCTGTGTTTATAGACGTACAGAGATTTCTTCCGAGATGCTATTATACGTATACTACTGCCGCTACTGGCGCAGGCGTAAGCATTGAAATGCGTTTTTTATATTTTTTACTGCATTTTCGGATTTGTCCTGCAAAGAGTGACCAATTAAATTACTTGATTTTAAGTAAATAACATTGATACGGCTCAGACTAAAAATTTGTCATCGATCGGAAGCCGTAACTTAGAGAAAACCATGCTATTCGTATCCTCATTTCCGGGTCGTGCCGTAATAGGCTCCGCTGACTGATGGTTTCGAATGACTACCAGCACCAATTGACGAGCATACCATCATGAGAACTGCCGTTTTCTAATCATGTAGTCGGTTCTTTGAAGAATTACAGGAGTGGGGATAAGTGCAGGATGGCTGTCAATGTCGGAAAGATGGCCGCTTCAATGAGCGGTAGCCAGCGAATCATGCCAGCCCAATTACGTCTGAGAGGACAGAACGTGGAATGGTGACCTATGTCCGATATCTGAGCGTCCGTATCGATCGCTCACTGCGCATGGTATCTCAGGTGGACCATGTAATCCAGCTTAGTCGAGCTCCGTGCGCCAAACTACGCTCACTACTCACGTCCAGATTACATACAAAGACGAAAATAGCAATATATAACTGCTACATACGCTTTCGCCTGACCCTACGCCGCACCGGCTTGGTATGCCTTAAGTTCGGAGCGGCACTGTCAAAGATTACAAGCTCAGCAGAATCTAGTGCTGCGGATGATAGCGGGAATCAGATGGTTCGTCAAAAATGACGTAATCGTCATAGACCTGCAGGTGAAATCTGTGAAAGAATTCAGTAGGACACAAAGGCGGCGTATCTTCAACCGTGCAGAAGAGAGCGCCTTTCCTTCGCTACAGAATTTGGCACCACAATATGAGTGGCCGTCTGGAGGCTGCCTGCTCCCACGCCATTTGTTACCCTACCCCTCCTAATGAAAATAAGGTATCCACCGACAAGAGCCAACGGCAGACATAAGTCGCCACTCTTAAGAACCGAGAGGGCAATGTCCCTTGCGAGACGAAGCCCGGGTCCGAGCCAGGAGCTCATGCCCGTACCTGCATCCGCAAGGGTGCACATGACCGCAAGACGACGTAGGATTACGGTTTATTTTGTATATGTGTACAATGCATTTCGGAAATAAAAGTCATGCAAATTCGTTCCTTCATTAATAAAAAAAAAATGTATTTTGTACATTTCAACTATAATCTATATATAAGACAAACCACTAAAAGGCGATGTTTCGTATGTACAGCGCTCCAAGTTCGAAACTGGTCTATATGAACTATAACGTAAATTAAGAAGTATGTTCACGCCATATACATCTTTGGGTGCATAGAAAATTTTCGTCGCGAACAGTCATATAACACGAATTGTATACTTCAAAGATTCATAAGTACTAAAATTCGTGAATATCTATCACTTATCGTATTAGAACATAGAGAGTAAAGGTCACCTCTAGAACCTTGAATACGGGATTCTGGTACTTGACTAAATATTTCATCCAACTACCTCATCTACATTTCTACATTTGTGATTCCACGTGGTTCATACATTAAAGCCCACGTGTCCGTAGCGAGTAACTCATTTAAATACAGGCAGGAACCACTTGAGAGTCAATGGATCGGCCAACGACCGGGTCTCTTCTGTTCTGGTTAACATCACGCCGTCGTGACTTTTTAGGTGGCCAGAGGAGTTTATGAACGAACATACAGGAACAGTCCACGGCCTTGCCCGCTTAGATAAGGATCACGTGTTCACCCGTCATGCGTCCCATTCTCTCTGATCTATATATAGGTAAAAAACGTTTTATGTTTCATTGGAATAAAAATACAGCCAGTAAATGAAAACAATTGACAATTAATTTAAATTATGGAAATTGAGATGTACGCTCCTTCTATAAAATATATTTAATAATTGTAATTAAATCGTGTGTGATATCACAATGACACTAACATACATTTTTGTAGTATGGTACACATGATGCTCTGTTGAATCCACAGTATTAGAATTGAATCATTCCAACAACAGCATCGATTGAATTATATCATTATTTAAGAACCCAAATTGGACCACCTACTGGGCGCGACAAACTGCTAAGATACTGTCAAAATGACGCCACAGATATTGGAATTTTATTCATAAGAACATGACATAAAAATGCTAAACACAGGTTGGATAACGGTTAGACACGAGTCTATTATTAGGGACCATTTTGATCAACGGGCACTTTTTCACAAAAAAGGGTCGTCGTACCGTTATGTACAGGCCTAGCTAAATACGGATAAATTTGGGAGAAAGAAAATTTTTGCAGGGCTAGAACCGTAACTCGTCGGTGACAAGACGCCTCCAATATAGAAAGTGACACGTTCGCCTTGATGGAGCATGGAATGGAACAAGTTTTTAAATTAAGTTAAATCAATCAGCTCGTTCTGCGCCTCGAACAAACTTTAAGCCATCGGTGTACGATATCGCTGCCGCATCGATGACGATGGCCGTCAACGGCCGTGAACACCGGGTCAGCGCGGAAGACTCAATTGAAACGATTCGTGAAAAAAATGATTTTATATTGACGACATCGATGACTTAGCAGTTGATATTGTTCATATGCAATGAGTTGGCAGTTCGTCCCCAGCGGCGTGCCGATACTCAAGTATATACAGGGATTCTCATCATCGCAATTTCGCTACTTTTAGTACAATATCCTTTGATGGTTAGAATTAATTCATTGATTTCTCTATTCTGTTATATTTAATCTTTGCCACATCTACCGTTGTCACTGCGACCCATTTCCTCGGATGTCGCATCCCACACCATCCGCTGTTGTAAGTACTTTCATAGTTTAACACTTGTATCTATAATCTTCGTGTGAATGCATTATTATTTTAAAAAGTCGGTATTACGAAAGTGTTAAAGTTCATTTCGGCTCGCCAGACTGAATACACCTGCACTTACGACCTTTTCACAACGAAATCTACATTTCGATTTAAATTTTATCGATGTCGAACCCATCGATTCTAGATAGCAATAAAGTTATGCCCGTCCGGCGCAAACATAAATAAACCTTATTGTAAATCAAACGATACTTTCTAAGAGTTCATCCTAAATCGATTTAACAATCGAACGGAATCGATAACGTGAACCGACAGACGTTCGTGGTGCCCGATAAGGTATCGACCGGGTCGACGGTGTGTGGGCGTGGGATGCCATAGGCTTTGTCGTTGAGAAACTTTCCTCTTGAGTTAGTTCAAATTCGATTTCTCTCGTGCGCAATGAGAAGGGTTGCATAGGTCCAGAACTTGATAGTCTCAGGGATCGTACATTATTTAATCACGTGAGGCTTGATAGGTTTGAAAATTATTACAAGATACCACGGGTGGATGGGGGCGAGTAATATCACAAGTATTTATATATGGTGATAATATTTAAAGATAATATGTTCTGCAATTATTTAAGACACTGTACCAAGACACAAATAGTATATTTTGAAGTGAAAACTTCTTTAGGCGCGTTGAGCACGTAGAGCATTTTTCAAGATGAGGAAAAAACCATTGAACCCGCGACACTGACAGCAACACCGACACCGTTATTCTTCTTTACTAAAGCCAGGATCATTAAATTCGGCCAGATGGTAGTTTATGTAATTTTGGGGTTCGCTAAGAAAGGATTTTTGGAAATTTTTAAGATAAGTCTTTAAGTACAATACGAGAATTTGTGTATGAAAATTTATTTATTTATTCTAAAGACGCTTCTGTATTACTTCAAGATAAAATTGGGAAGAGATTTGATGATTTGCCAATGATTTTGAGTGGGGATTTCAACATCAACTTTGCTGATGATAAAAATCTAACATTAATTGGATTTTTAAATAGAGAATTTGATTTAACGATGACCAGTGATCGCAATCTTAGTACAACGAGATGTAAAACTACAACTGATGCAGTCTCTACAAGATATTTAAATAGATTCGAATCAAAATTGTTTGTTTCCTATTTTAGTTATCACAAACCTATGGTTTCAGATTTGGAATATAATGATAATAATGATGATGATGGAAGAGTTGTTGAAATTGGGGATGAAAATTCATAAGTTTCTTTGGTATTCGTTTTAAAGAATACCAATTAATTAAATTTCATATTTCATGTATTTGTAAATTTAAGTTTTAAGCAATAGATTGCAATTTTTGTATGTAAAATAATATGCATCATTTTTTATGTACAATAACGCATTAAATGAAAACTGTAATATAATTTTTATACTAGTGGTTTATAATAATTAATAAAAAACACTTCATTTAAAAGTATTTCCTGCACAATAAAATATTTCCTGACGATTCAAAAAATACACACGTAATTCTTGAAGTTTTCACTTCTGTCGGCACTTCCAGTGAGTTTTTTTTAGGGATGGGGGGGTGTTAAAAAGTTGCCAAAAACATCACGCGATTAGTGGACGATTCCTTACCTGTGCTGACGTAAGCGTGTAATAGGATAACGTTGTTCTAATATCTAGGGCTAGCGAAGTTTGTAAAGAATTACATGTCATAGCAGTTGGGAATGGAACCTGGGACTATGGTACATATTTAATAATATGAAAGTTGAATTGGGAATATGTCGATGGTTGCAATACATATTTTGACAGAGTTAAGAAATATGTAGATTGCGTTTGCACACGTTGATTTATTAGTACAACAAATGTAAATTGCTCAAACGAGTTGCATATTAATGAAACGTAATCTGTAATAAATATTGGATTTTCGTTTTTTGCAATGCATATGATTCACATATCACAAATTTGAAATGTCCATAGCATATTAGGATAGATCAAACAGTTGTACATAATTAATTTATATTAAATGAATATACGCTAAAAAAGGGTTTTATAATTTTATAACAATTTCGCAGTTAAATATAGTGAAATACAAAATTATTGACCCTCAACATCGATTCAACGGTTGAATACGATGTTTGGCACCGGAATATAATATTTTTTTTATTTAACTCGCCGGATTTTTTGAATGCAATACATGCTGATTTTTTTTTTTCTGAACCGACACAAAACGTGAAAATTAATCAACGATAACGGGTAAAGGTAGCCATATTAAAAAAAAAGTCGTTCGACCACGATAAAATTTAAATAAGATAAAAAATAAGGCTCGATGCCTACGCATCGAGAGCGTGCGACATCTTTATGCGCCGGCGACGGCGCCCGGCCCATGTCGTGCACCACATAAAATGCATCTATAAAACTCGTGCTTTACTTTCTTTGTGAAATCTCCATAGCACGTCGTGCTGTATTGCCGTATGGGAGATCGTACTTCATATATAAATGTTTGCGTCTCGTGGCAATTATTTATGGTGACCAATTAATAAAATAACCTTTCAAAAAATCAAATGAGCGTGTCAGAGGACACCCGGTAGATGTAAAACATCAAAACTGTTATATACTGTATTATTATAATTGGAATAAGATGAGGACGAAAGGTGTTGCGAACGAAAAAAGAAGCTCATGGTTTTCATCAACCACATTTGATATTACATTTCATCCATTCACTCTGTTACAGTGGCGTTAGAGTTTGTTTCTCGTAGAATATCCTTTAATTCTATGAAAGTTACAATTGGTCGATGATAGCTAAAATATGAAACGTACATTTTGGATCTAATATTTACTATCAGTCATTTTGGAAACTTTGTAAACAATGACATAATATCAAAAATTTAAATCACTGTTTACAGTTATAAAAAGCTTAATTACAAGAGGAAATACACGACCAGATGCACACGACATAGGTCAAAACTAAGCGTGTCCTGAATTTTGAGACTTTTTGGTTTTACCCCAGTCCAACGCGCGTATAGATGTTTAACTTCAAATTCAAATATGACTTCAATAACCTCGTCAGCTAAATATATGCCAGACGCCATGATGTTTCACGTTTGGCATCATTTGACTCAATATTTCAAGTTTTGTAATCATTTACAGATGTATTACGAGATAAGCAGATTCTGTTGAGTTTGGTTATCTTTTATCAACAACTTGTGCGTTCATCGCTTTCGCTTTAGTAATATTTTTATTTGCCTTGTCTGAGCCGGCACTGACTCCAAAAACGATAAACTTTTGCAACACTTTTTTGACGACGGTTATTATTTATTAAAGAAAAAAAAATATTTTACATATTTTAGTAATCAGGGAAATAAACTACATAATTAATCTATCTTTTACTAACTCTCAAGATAATTGTAAATATGTAAATTATCAGCCAGGCCCTCTCATTTACTTTTATTCGGTAAAACCGGAAAACTAGTTTCAATCTCAATTTCTCGACGACGATGAAAACTGTTCAAAAGTTCCTTTATTGTTAGTCAGAGAGCTATCACCCTCGGACCCACAGAGTCATCGGGCCGTCGATCGAAGTTGGCTTCCAAGATCATTTTCACCCAACCCACCAAAAAATGGGACACCTTGAAATCAATGATCTATTAAGTTAAAAGTATAGATCATAAAATATCAATAAGACGGATACTATGTTCGAATTTTGTTCTTTTTTCAATGAAGTTTGTTTTTTTCTTGCTTACAGACTATTTATTTTATTTCGTTAATTATAAGCACTTTTTATCAAACCCCGACTAATTTACTTCTAGTAATGTCACAACGAGTAGTATACGACTACTGTTAGAAATTGTAGCTAATTTTCATAGGGACGCTGAGCGGGCGATACGATCCGATGGGATCGAAGCATAGCACTGACCGATCAACTCAAACGATCTATTGTTTTAACATGGATTCGTCTATTTTAATTTACACCTCGTGACAAACAACACGCACTAAAATTATGAAGTTTTCATACATAATACAGAGAAACGTCTAAAATCATCACGAGTTCCGATTCAGGGGCGAACGAGGAGTTTTGGTCGTGCATTTGATTCTGTAAGAAAACCCCGTGTTGTTAAATGAAATACATGAAGAGAGAGTGTGATCGAATAAGGGCGACACTAGTGTAGGAACGTTCCGCCTTTTAAAGATCCATTTTAAAACTATTTAACATCCAAAAACTTTACGGAATACAACGAGATCTCGACGTCGAGAGCCGTCGACGTAGTGTTAGCATATTCATACGAGCTATTCCACGCTGACCGCCGCGCCGTCCTGAGAACGCGTACGACCTGGCGCTGGCGGTTTGTAAGGGTAAATGCAGTGGCTACAGAGGGCGCGAGCCTTCGAGATTAGATCGCCGGACCGGATCGTAGAGCCCTACCTGCCTGTGTCTCGTGGACCACGTTAAGATGTCGATCGCGGTCCCTATCACACTGCCGCCGATAAAGGCCGTCGGCAGCACTCATCCCGCCGAGGGGCAGCCGTTTATAGGTGTTTAAAAATGTATTGTCCGTCGTCTAATCGTATGATATTGGTTCTCTAATAGTTTATCGCCTAGATATTTGCCAAAGAAAAATCACGAAAACTTAAGTAGAAAGAACCCCCACAGATATCAATCACTTCACGGCGATTTATAGCAATTAAAATTGTATTTGATAACTATTTTTTACTTTTTTATTTCATTCATTACACGTTTCATAACTTTACACGACTCATAATGCGCAGTGTGCATTCGAGCATCGTACTATCGAAAACGTTTTCATCTCTCGTCAGCAACTGTAACTATCGTTCTACTCTCGTTACTACATGAAAATGGGAAAATTTGCATACCCTTGTGCTGATAATTTAATGAAAATTAATTCCGTTAGCTTAAAAAGAACGATTTAATGTCAAAGAAACAAAGAGAAAACATCAAATAGTTTAAAACACCAAAGTGAAAAAACCAAACAAGCTCAAATTCGAGGAGTTTGCTATAAGCCGTCGAGAACTTGAACATCCACGACAATTTGAATCAGATAAAAAACGACTTCTAAATTTTGTTTAGGTGGTTGATTGGTCAGTTAGTTACTTAGTTACGAAGTGAAGCTAATAGAGGCGTATTAAAAATGCGTACGTCAACATAAAGCGACGTTTCAATAACAACAAAACAGATCAATTACGTCAATTTAAGACGATCGAGACGACATCACTATGAAGTCAAAATTACGTCACGATGTGAAACTTCACCGCCGCGCGCCGTCAGCTGATTTATTTTGACGTCACAACGATACAGACTCGATGGTTTTAAGTTAACGTAATTGGCTGCAGCACATTCGCCATTAATCGTAAACAAGTTCAATATATTTTGAGGTTGACTTAAGGGCATGTCACGTATTTCATGTAAGGTCGGGGAAAAAGTGTTTTCGTCTTTTATATACAAATTTAAAATAATTTTTCATCATATTTTATTTTCATTTCATTATACTATATATTTGTCATTTTGTTCCACAACTTGTTGCCATTTTCTAGGTAGTGACATAATCCCATTGCTGTAGAAATTATAGCACTTCTGATCAAAAAATAACAACAAGTAATTTTGACAGTCCTCTCTTGATGTTAACCTAACACTACCTAAAGCATTATAAAAAGACCGAAATAAGTTAAAATCTGAGAATGCAAAATCAGGGCTAGATGGTGGATGCGTTAACACTTCCCAACCAAACTCTCTCAATATTTGCTGTGTGGCTAAAAATGTGTGTGGTCTGACGTTAACGTGGTAAAAACCACACCCTTTTTGTTAATCGATTCCGGCCGTTTTATGTCTACTTCTTGCTTGAGTCTCATCATCTATTGACAGTAGAGATTCGAATTCATGGATTTTCCAGGCGATAAAAGCCCATAATGAATAATGCCCTTCCAATCCCCCCACACACATGGCATCAACTTATTCTGAGTTAATCCGGGTTTCGCTATAGTCTATGGAGCTTGCTTGCCTTTTGACCATGATCTTTTTCGCACGTTCGTGTCATTGGTAATCCATTTTTCATCACCAGTGATTAATTTTTTCAAAAACGGTTCCGTTTCATTACGTTTCAATAGAGAATCGCAAATGAGTAAACGATTCATTAGATTTCTTTCAGTGGGCTCGTGTAGGACTCAAGAATCGAGGTTTTTTTTAAATAGATCCATAGTGTTTGGTGGTCGATTCCCAGCTCTTCAGCTATATCATAAGAACTAGTATGTCGATCTTGCTCTACTTTTTCTAAAATAGCATCGACTTACCCGTAACAGGTCGACCAGAGCGACGTTCATCTTTGAGATTAAAATTACCAGACTCAAAACGCCTGAACAACTTTTGTGCTACTCTTACCGACCCGCATTAGGTCTATAAACGTGACAATTTTTTTTATGGCTTGTTTCGCACATACCATTTTCGTGATAAAACTTCAAAATGTATCGGATTTCTACGTTAGATTCACTCATTTTGATGACAAATGAATACGGTCCCGCCAATAGATAAATGGCGGGACACTGTTTTTACTTTTTATTTTGTTTTTTTTTAATGTCACCTATTTAATGGTATCCAAACTAGCCAGATACAAACAGAACAACCAAAAAGATTTTATTGCAACTTTTAAGAAGTAAGAAGTTTTCCCCCGACCTAATAGATGACTAAAAATTTTTTGAATCATTTCATGAAATATATTTTGCATTTGTAACCCCGTTGTTAACATTTGTATAGCATCAAATCGTATATCATTGAATTTAAAAGGATAGAAACGGTTGGCAATGCTAGAATATAAACAGACTCTAGAGCAATGAACTACGGGACCTTAAAAATGATAAAAACTTAAATGCTACCATCTTCATCTATTAGTTGCTAATAGGGATGTGCTTTCTGCGAATTCACGACTTCTGAGCGCTTTTTATACACCAAAGCACTTTACCCGTATACGGGCAAACATCGAGTTTAGCTCTAATAAAGCTGAAAGAAGTAGGGTGACTATTACTCTATATTTAAGAGACTATTTTTTTCCTCTCCAAAATAATAACAAATAACATAGAAAACAGAATAAAATTAATAAATAAATGATGGAAGTTTTATTACATGGTAAGTGATCACCTAAAACAGAATAAGAAAATTATGGGTAAAAGGAATAAAATAAATAAAAGGGCGTAAAAAAACGTCAACGCTCCTGCAATATTAGTCAAAAGTATTGTTCTTAAAGATAGGAATAAGAGTTTTTAATTTTGTCACAGTATAAAAATTCACACCTGTCTAAAAACATTTTCGTGTCAAAAAAGTCATAGAAACTGTTCTCCCTCACATAGTCGTGCAGTGGCAGTACTAGAAAAAACGTCATACGTAACAGAAATTTTTTAAAATTCAGATGCCTGCACTGTCTTATCACACTATCCAAAATGCGTGAAAGGCAGCTCATCAAAACTACAATAGGGTGGCCATCAAAATTATAACTCGTCTTATAAATAAGCGTCCATTCATTTGCACACGATGAAAACAAAGTTTTTTTCACCGTGGTTCAGTAATTTTACAGATGTTCATGTCTGAAGAAAATTTTATTTCAACAGTATTAAAATATGCATATTTTTTATATGTTAAGTTTGCGGGTTTAAAGGTAACTTTGGATGGGACAAAATAGAAAGTTAAAAAAAAAACCTTCGAACGAGGGCATAACGTAGAAACAATATAAGTTAAATGTAGAAATATAAACTGTCTTTTTTTAATACTTGTCAAATGCGCCATTCAAAGATTATAACAAAAGTATACGAATTCGAACATTGTCTTGAACCCCTTTATGTTCAAAAATACTTAGACTAAAATTGTGAAAAATACAGAATATTGACACTTAATTGACAAGAAAACCTAAACCGATATCCTCAGAGTTTTGACATACGCGCAGGGAACGAAGAATTGTTTTAAAATAGAATTATACATAAAATATGTTCCTTAATTATGTTATACTGGGTGTCCAGAAAGGGTATCGGGTATTTGTAAGTTCAATAAAACAAACAATATTTGTGAGCAATAAAAAAGTTTATTGTTTATTATTAACATTATGAAATGGAGAATTATTTGGAAAGATGATGTTATCCAAATGATGACCGTTGCGTTGCTGGGACTCTTCTAAACGGGAACAAAGATTGGCGATAACACGTTGACACATAGCTGTTGATATTGCTGCCATTTCTGACCTGATGTTTTGCTTCAACTGGGTTAGATTCGTCGGATTATTTTGATAAACCTTACTTTTAAGGTATCCCCATGCAAAATAGTCAAGGGCTAAGGTCGGGGCTTCTGGGAGGCCAGTTGATGTTACCTTCGTGAAATGACTTTATTAGGGAATAATTCGTTAACAACTTCCATTGAATCATTTGAGGTATGGCAAGTGGCCCCATCTTGCTGAAACCACGTTCTTGAGTTGAAACCTGCAAACTCCTGCAACTCTGGGACCAAAATTTCGCAACATATCGCAATAACGGTCACTATTCACATTGATTGCTCGGCCTCGTTGATCTTCATGAAAATAAGGACCAATTATGCCTTTAGCAGACATATGGCCCAAACCACGACCTTTGGGCTATGCAGGGTCGTTCATGCTTTCGTCTCGGATTCTCCACTGCCCAGTACCGACAATTCTGCTTATTAACATGACCATTCAGGTGAAAATTTGCTTCGTCACTAAACAGTATGTTGTTAAAGTTGTTAAATCGCTGCAGCATTTCGTTCGCAAAATTCAGTCGATTAGCATAGTCCGTATCTTTCAATTCTTGAACCAATTGAATTTTATAGGCTTTTAGATGTAAGTCTTTCTTTAAAATCGAATGTAAAGACGATTTTTTGATGTTCAACGCTTGGCTTGCTTCGTATGGATAAAGACGGATTTTGACGAACCAAGCCTCAACTTCTGCAATTGTCTCTTCATCGCGAACTGAACGAGGACGACCAGAGTTTTGAATTCTAACTGTCGCACCAGTATTCTCGAACATCCTGATCCATTTCCTAATGCTATCGTCACTTGGCGCGTGGCGTGTACGATATTCCGCACGATAGAGACGTTGAGCAGTCACTATTGAATTGCCATTACGATAATACGCTCGTACGCAAAATGCGCGATGCGTCCCCGAGTACTGTTCCATCGTGACTAAAACTGCACAAAATGGCGGACGCCACAAACCCCTCCCCGCTCCTTTTAGACGCCCCGTTCCGAATATGGCGCGAAAACAAATACCCGATACCCTTTCTGGACACCCAGTATATTGTTTCATTAACAAACATAATTAAAAGACACATTTCATATCGCCCCATGTAACAAATGAAGGAATTCCGTCTATGTAACACCGGGCGGTGCCGCCGGCACGACTAGTTATTAACAAACATATTAGGCGTTAACATACGCAGTCACCGTTTTCGAATATTGACCATTTTTAATTATAACATTCTAGTTTGACTTCAAACTATAACTGCCGAAACTACATAAACAGATTATAGACTATACTAAACGTTACTTCCGTCAAAAAAAAAAAAAGTCACTCTAAACCGCGTCTAAAGAAGTTTCATTTCAAAAAACCATCGTCACCCCATCCGACCGTCCTTATCGGGCCGTCCCGTTGTACGCGCCGTACGCCCAGAAAATTAGCAGACACGCCGACTACCCGCCATGCGCCGGCTCAAGGTCCGGGCGCGGTGCGACTCGTGGGAACACAGTTGTACTTATGATCGATCTGAACACTCTTATCCGAGCGACAGGTAGACATGAAAAGTTTTCTGTTGGCATCGAGATCGGGAAAGAAAATGGGACTGTAATCCTTATACAATAAAAAGATATACTCAAATACAATACTGTATGTAAGTATTATATCGTGTATTAATTCATTTTACTGACCAACACCATCTAGTGGTTCTGTATGACCAAAATATATCAATCGGTAATCTAATTCCATTGACCTAGAATGTATGCCGCTGCCGGGTAATGGTGTTACCTCTTACTTAAAATGTAGCACAAAGTAAAAACGCGGTATATCCTTCCATCTCGACAAAAATCTTCACATTATTTAACTAAACGCATAAATATAATAGAATTATAATCAAATTGTGCATAGAGGTATATTATATACTTACAGGACATAAGGTGTTTTTTTATATAAAAAAGCATGGATGCAGAAATAAGCACCGTCGCCCATGGGAAGACCAAGATCGGTATTTAGAGCGCAGTCGGAATAAGGGACAGCACCGAGATCGAAATCGAAAGTATGACCGCGATCGGGAGCAAATATTACCGCATTTTAATATGCGCTCAACGAAACGGACGGCAAAGCTTTAAGCAGCCAGCGATTATTAACGCAAAACAATCTTATAATTTAGTCACTAAACGAGCTCAGATATCTCATAACGGCATACAGCAGTGCTGCAAATTACTGACCGTGAATCTGTTGAGAGATCGCGTCACGCGTACGGAATTGCAGTATAAAGCACGAAACTTTGCCGCTGTTAAGTTCGTCACGAAATCGTCGCGTAAAATAGGGAAGCGGTGGACAAGAAGGAAGAGTCAGGGAGCGCAACACCTGCGCAGGATATAACTCGCAGCCAATTCAGAGCGACAAAGTTTCGTGCGTTGCACTGTACACAAATCATCCTCATTCTTAGGCATAGCATGATTGCGATAATACTGTTCCGAATTGCAGTGTTTCAAAAATACGTCCAAATATGCATGGAAAGCGTTCCGTTCCCTTTTTCCAATTTCGGTAACGAACACTAAACGCGTCTAGCGCTTTCTAAACCCGACTCATTAACGAGGCATGAATAAATCAAAGGCGATCGGAACGCACTCACCGCGGCGTCGACGCATTAGCGCCGACAGCCGAGCCAGCGTGACAGCCGTCAGTCAGAGGACCCTCGTGCGTGCGGAGCACGCAGGGAAATCGGCGAAGAAAAATGTGGCGCGACGGAGGGGGGTCGAAAACACGGAAAAAAAAGTCCTTCGTGGAACAGTTTTCATGAGAGTATCCGTCGCATACACTTAAGGTACCTACCGTACTGACTCTGAGCTTGACAAAGCGTACGTAGAGAAGTGCGTGACTGCCAGGGGATTAATGGTATGAATCTTAAATACGTAATATGCATAAAAAACACTCAAATTGAATAATAACAAACTTTTTAGGGTGTCTCTGCTCACTCTGTTTTATAGAATGTCTACGTCCTCTAATGTGACTCATTTTACATCCATTGTCGTGACTTTAGTTTGTGAAATATCATAACAGTTTATTTCGCTAGTCCAGGCGATTTGTTATAGCGCAAAATATAAGGACGAAAAAGGCCATGGGATGAAGTTGTACGATAGAATACGACTTCCAGAGTTATGGAAACGATTATATATTAGGTCGGAGAAAAAGGATTTTAGCATCTTTTATAGTAAAAAGTTTTAGTAAAATCTCTTTGGTTGTGCTGTTTTTTTTTAAAACATAAAATCAAAATGTAAAAGCGGTGTCACGCCATTTTCCTATTGTTTTTTTGTCCACGAAAATGCGTGAATCTAACGTAGAAATTCGATATACTTTGAAGTTTTATTACAAAAAAGGGAAGAATGCAACAAAAGCTGCGAAAAAAAAAAAAAACTTGTAACGTTAATGGACCTAATGCAGTGTCGGTAAGAGTAACACAAAACTGGTTCAAGCGTTTTCAGTCCGGTAATTTTGATGTCAAAGATGAACCTCGCTCTGGTCGACCTGTTACGGATAAAGTCAATGTCATTTTGAAAGAAGTAAAGCAAGTTCAACATATTAATTCTTATCGCATAGCTGAAGAGCTGGAGATAGAACAGTTTTTAACCATTTGAAAAAATATGGAAATACAAAAAAAAAACTGGATTCTCGTGTCCTACACGAGCTCACTGAAAGAAATCTAATGAATTGTATGCGTTTGCAATTCTCTATTGAAACCGTTTCTGAAAAGTTTGATCACTGGTGATGAAAAATGGATTACCTACTACAAGAATGTGCGAAAAAGATCATGGTCAAAAGGCAACCAAGCTCCACAGATTACAGCCAAACCCGGATTGACTCGCAAAAGTTGATGTTATGTGTATTGTGGGATTGGAAGGACATTATTCATTATTTACCGGTGGGCAAAACCATCAATTCGGATCTCTACAGCCAACAGCTGATGAGACTCAAGCAAGAAGTAGAGAAAAAAAAAAGCCGGAATCGAACAACAGAAAGGTTATATAGTTTTTCACCATGATAACGTCCGACCACACACATATTTAACCACTCGTAAAATATTGAGAGATTTCAGTTAAGAGGTGCTAATGCATCCACCATATAGCCCTGTCTTTGCACCCTCAGATTTTCACTTGTTTCGTCTCTTCAGAATTCATTAGGTAGTGTTAGGTTAACATCGAGCGTGGACTGTGAAAATTACTTGTCGCTGTTTTTTTTTAGCAGGGGTCCCAAAATCTCTACAGCATTACGATTATATCACTACCTACAAAATGACAAGTCTAATAATCTTCAATTTGTATATAAAATAAGAAAAACTTTTCCCCGACCCTATCTACATATATTATATATATAATGAGAAAAATAAGTGTCTGTCTGTTTATCAAGGTGAATCTACGAAACCAGACGAGTTTAAGGGAAGATTGCCACCGGAATCGACATGAGAAATAGAAAGCAGAACTGGAGAACTGGGATCGAAATCGAGAGCAGCGTCAGCTCGCATCAGAACGAGCGGAAAATGGCTAGAATTTATCATGAAATAGGACCGCGACAGCGACGACCACGTCATAAGTTATTAATCGGGTGGACGTGGTGACGATTCATCAGTAATTCAAAGCTCAAACGTCGGGCAGGTCTGGGCGGATGACGTCACAGGGCCGCGGCGGGTCAGAGGCGGCTCAGTGGGTCGGCCGCCGGTCACCCGGCAACCGAACGTAAACTTCCAGTGGCCTAAATTCGGTGTGCATTCATTAACCGAGGGTATCTCGAGCCTGCGTTTGATGATGATTTGATTTGCAAGCATTTATTCATTAAACGGTGGATTTTAAAATAATCCGACCAAAATCGGTACACGTGAATATTACACGCTGATGTAACAGACAAAAAAAAGTTGTTAAGACTCTTTTTTGTTACAAGTTCGCGGACTTTGCCGAACGTTAGCAAATTGTATTAACATTATTGGAATATTATCGTGACAATTTATAAAATATTAGACGTGAGGTTGGGAGTATTCTTTTTAAAATCTTCTCGCCTGGTCAATAAAAGGATCTAAACCACGTTATAAAACGCCACACGCTACCCAGAGGTGTAATAATGGCAATAACGTATATTAATAAAACGATAGATATTAAATAATATTATGATAATACGCAATAAAAATAAATAATATGAACCAAACTTATTCAGTCACTTCGTTGCTATGAAGACAGACTCATATTCCTATTTCTGTAATTGTTAATTGAAATTACATAATTGTATTTTTATATCCATGAAAATACGATTAAATAATCGTATTATATATATATATATATATATATATATATATATATATATATATATATATATACATATATATATATATCACTCCGCAACTGACAATCAACACTAAGAATATAATAACTAGCTGTATGCAACATACAATATTAAGATAATTAAATAGGCCATTTATATATAGTGATATTATAAAGTGCTACGTAAGTATATCATAGCTACGTCATACTACGGAGTGTGGTATCTATTTCGTGCCGCAGCCAGCGCGACTCTATCGGCGTGGGCGCACAAACCTTACAGCACGGAGTATTACATATCTACGCATGTAACAAAACTGACGCACGGAGGGCGACAGAATACAATAAAACATTTTTTGGATAATTCGTCTGTCTGTATGTTTGAATATGTTAAATCTCTAAACTATTACACGAATTTTCGTGAAACTTTCACAGGTAATTTTAGCATAGCTCGGCACAACATATAGGCGTTATTTCATTATTGTAAAATCGTCTTACACAGAATCATTTGATTTTTAAAGATAAATTGCACGCATACTTAATCACGGGCACGGCCGGTATAATACACAGTGCTCATTAATCGGCAGTTCGAAATCGGCGTTACGTCGGAGTGGGCGAAGCCCCCGCATGTTCCCGATGTAACCTCGCATTCGTACCGGGCGAAACCAGATTAATTAACGAAACCAACACAGATTTCGTAATATCCGTCGCCTTTAATTCGAGCAATTCGACACTAATGCGGTTCGCGCGTGAAATTGAAACACGCGACCACAGAACGTAGAAAGGCGTTAAGAGAGACCAAATTTAATAGATAAGGTCTAAATAATTATTAAACATATAATATAAAACACGGAGTCAAATCTAAAAGTTGTCGATGATGACGGAGTTTTCGTAAGTTTATGAAAATTTCAACGATTTTTCCGCTTTTATTTGATGTGAGTTGTTTCTAGTTAAATAATAATAATAATAATTAAGAAACAGGCAATTTCTATACACAGTTACGATAACTTGCTGTCTTAATAATACTGCTATCTAATTTTCACTTTTAATTCTGTAGAGATATTGCATAAACGAAACCTAAATCAACAACCGATTAAAAAAAAATAATTCACAATAAATCCAAAGCAAAGTAACAACAAACACAGTACCTATTTTGATATAAATATATGACACAGTCTACATATCAAAATTTCAACTAGAATACAAACGAAAAAAGCAATATTAAAATCGAAACGTATCGAATCTGTAACCATCTATAAAACAATATATCAACGCACCCGACCAGTCGGAGACCGCCGCGTGCCGTTAGAGGAATCAGGTTACGTAACAAGAGAAATACTGTAACGAAAGTGAAGGATTTGGGACGTGGAATTGTACGGAAGTTTTGAAACGGGCCGTGGAAGTAGAGAAGTTGGGTACATCCTTTTAGCGGGAAAAGCGGACGAAGTCAAGCGAATACGGCGAGTGTAGTAAAGACGTACAAAACCGGCCAAGCGTGTGCCGGGCCACGCGCAATGTAGGATTCCGTAGTCGCACGTCACCACATACGGACTTAGAAGGGGGACTTTTGTTTAATAGGTACTATGAACCTATTAACTAAGTTTGCGGTTTAACGTCTAAAACGAGCCCACGTAGTCGTGTGTTAAGAACGTTATTTTGTATTTCCATAATTGTACGGTTCATTATATTTACTTCCTGTTTTACACAACCAAAAACGTCATCTAAGTAATTTTCAATGAATTTTGTGCGAAATGTAGGGTTTTAAAGCTTCATATTTGCAAATGGACCCCTAAATCGAAAAATGGTTGTTACAAACCCCCAATTTTTTTGATTGAGCTATCCAAAAATAGCCACACCGTGGGATGTTTTTTTCTGTAAACTACGAGTGAGGTCCTGTACTATGTATTTCTTTCAAAATTTGAAGGTCAGTATTTTCAAAAATAAGGTGGAGTTTCTTACGTATTTTAATATATTCGAAATGATCCATTTCAAAAAAAAAAATACACATTCATGTTTTTCATAGAAAACTCATTCATTTGATACTTTGATAACTTGTACCGAACGTCATGTCAATACATTCAGAAACATTTTTTTTTTCTAATTTAACACCTAAAATTAACGTGAAAATTCGAATTTTTTTATTAAGACTACACCCACGATTGGTGCACCTAACTTTGTATATCCATCAATTTCAACATGTTTCATCCGCAAAATTTAAAGAATATAAACTGGGACAGACAGACACGAAAGTGATTTTATAAGGGCACCCTTTTATATCATGTGTACGGACCCTAAAACCAAATTGTATATGATGCAACATAAAACTCCGAAACAATAATTAAAAAACATGTAATTAATATATTTTTAATAAACCAGAGATAGCTACGCAATTCTACCCAGACATTAGTAAGGTTTGAAATTTTTGCAGCGAGAAAGAAGGATGTCAGTTTTCAATACCAGGACCTGATTGGAAACGCCAGCTCGGCGTCGGCACGGTCTCGAACTCGGTTAGTTTTTCGACGACTTCAAAAAATATTTCATTGATAAAAGATGCTGATGCGAGATATAACGAACGCATGCAAGTGCATAACCGAGACAACCGCATGACGGCCACATAACGGCCACGGCGGTTCTTAAATAATGCATGTTCAAAGACACGTCCGATGGAATAATTTTACGATATCCTCACCTCTACGACCTGCCGGAGATCGTCCACGTACACGTTTTCCGTTTGCACGATTTCGGCGCACACTCGCTCCAGCTGCGACAAGCCGGGCAGCTCGCTGTTGTAATCTCCTGTATACCGGTAAAAATTGATCTGATAAATAAATAGGGTTGATATATCGTATATTCAGTATAGAAAAGACAATAATACGAATAAAACATATAATCCCTTATTTATATGTCGTAAAGGGGGAAAAAATTGTTTGTGATTTAATTAAAAATGCATTATATGCATTTGGTTTTTATTGTTGAATAAGTCAGTGTACAGAAAAAAAGTTAAGATACTTATCGTTACACCGCGACGTGTCCCAAAGAGCATGAAAACTTCAAAGTAAAAGCCACAATTCGTACGAATCTAATACATTTAGCCAGAATTTATGATAAGAAATTGTGTAAAGGAAGCCAATTTTCCAAACTTTCAACTTGGGCTGAGATATGGGTTAAAGTTAGCAATAACAGTAATTAAGTCACTAAACTGGTATCCAATGTCCATTAAGATGACAAACCCTAGGACTCGGACATATTTTGGATATAATAGTTACCATAATGCTTTACAATCATAATGCATAGACTCGAACTCTATCTAGCTAATCACTGGTTACTAGAAAGACACAACCATCTAAAATCTCTTTTAGATTGAGAGCCCTCGGTTTTTAAGCCTTCCAGTTTTGTACTTGGTGTTGCAGGCTGTTAACGATCATCATTATCGATACGACGATGATGTTCGGAACCGCTTAAAATTTTCGCATATCACCCATAACGAAGCATATCCTTTCAGAAACTTTTAAATTGAAAGCTTCGAACCTTAAGAGTTCCATTGTGGTCTGTTTTGGGTTGTGGTGTATCGACTGTGGTGTAACAACTGGTGTGGGAACTGGGCCGTTGCCACTAATACGGTGATCACCCCGGGACCAAAGGTTTAAAATGTTCTTCGAGCCACAGAGCAACTGGTTTAATTAAGTTTAAGTAAAATTTAAGACCTGGGTTTGAAACCGAAACCTTCTAATTCGAAAGTAACACCACTAGGGAATTATTATTCTCATCTGCTCTTATCAACTCGTCATATGATTCATATGGCATATTTTTGAATATAAAAACTTTTCTCTGAAACCGGAAAACTTGATATTAATAGTAATCCAGTCATTAACGATATACAACATTTAATAACAAAAATACCTAAACACCTAATCTAAGAACCGAAAACAGCTGAGTATTGAATATTGTTATCAATTTATTTGGAAACAAATTTTACAATGATATTAATGGAATGTATTGTTACTTTGTTTATTGAATTACTCCAGTTGATTAGGTACGAGAAAATATTAAATAAGAGCAATAAATGATTTCTTTTAATGTAATATTTTTGCTTTCCTTAAGCTAAATGTGACTTAAATTTTACTTTTGTAAAAAAGGACCTCTATCCTCTCCTCCTCCTCTGCTTCAAAATCTCTACAAAATCCGTAATAAAAATGAACTTACTTATGCTTTCTGTGTGTTTTTCTTCGGAGATACTTCTGCTTAATGCACCAGCATCGTTCACGAAGTTGTTACTCCCAGCAGCTGAAGTAATATCAGCGTCGCTGTGATCGTCTAAGCTCTCTATTGAAGCAAGATACGCAGAATTCACTCCCCCTTTGTTCTGGACTCCACTGCTTGAAGTTGAACTCGATGATGCGATAGAACTCATCGACAACGGTCTAGGGACTTCCATGGCAGGGGCTTGCAGACGATCCTTGTCGCATAACTTGAGGTTACCAGTGGAAGCTGTAGAATCTGGATATGGATTGATCCTGATTGGACTTTCATTTTTTCCAACAAAATCCTTTCTGTGCAGACTGTTCGTCCCGTTGGTTTGCATAGTTTTTGGTATTTTCGAAGGTGTTCCTTCAGGAGATGCCGACTTTACCGATTTATCGGGAGAGTTGTCGTTCGAAGACAACTTAACGTCGAATTCTCTATCGTTAGCCGATGAAGAAACCTCGATAGATTGATCTATGTACGGCAGCGACAGACATTCGAAAGCGGTCTTATTGTTGTTCGGGACGTCGTAAATGGCTAATCTATTGTTTGTCGGTACATCGTAAGTCACTTCTTCTTCTACTTTAAACTCTGTTACTGTCGCATTTTTGGTTTGAGGATCGTTAGCAGCTCCGGCAGGTTGTTTCGTAGCTTTAAAAGCAGACGGTCGATCGTAAATCTCGACGGACGGAAGTATTTCCACTCCCGACTGCGATATTTTCGAGGTCGCTCCCACCAGCGGTATGTTGGACAACTTGTTACCTCTCACCGACGATCTAATTAAACTGACATTTTTCTTCTGAAATATTAGACCGTTCGACTTGTTCGTTTCACTGGCGCTCGATATCATCCGCTTCACGTTGGGCGATAGGTTATCGAAATGGGTGACATCCGGCACTTTGTCTTTGAACGTCCTAAGTTGGGATGTCTTTTTAGTAACTAAAACTGACGTATCACTGGAACTAAGATTACACTTTACAATTTCCGCACAATCTTTGTCACTTTGTAGTTTATTCTTTAAGGGATAAAGCGAACTTTTGTTCATCGTCGCTAAGCCCGGTAGTCTCACGCTACCAGCGATCTTTGACGGATCCTTCGGTGGGTGTCTGCTTTCTGTTCCTTCTGTTGCGTCTACGTTATTTTTGTGATCGTTTGATGGTTTCTCCTTGGTCTTTTGTTCCGACGGTGTGGGCTCTGGCGGTGGGTCGTTCCTAGCATCTTTTGGCGAAAGGTCAAATCGACTCGTGACTTCTCTCGAGGTCTTCGCGGGGTTTAGAAACGAGTCGTATATTCCAATAAGGGTCGGTGTCAGATCTGTTGTGCTGCCTGCGAATAAAAAAAAATATTTTAATATAAATCAAACTTATTTTATAGAAAAAAAAACGGTAATTTTGTTCAAATAATACTTGAAATGACATAAAAATACATCGATTTATTGTATAGTTAATAATATTCAAATTTTCATACAACTGTATTGCATCAACTCATTTATATATCATCTCGTTTGGGATAAAACTAACTAAATAATAGCATTATTAAGTTAATACTTTCTCTTCATTCGGGTAAGAACGGGTTAAATATTGTTAATAACGAAGCGGCATTTTTTTTTATATAATTAAGACCACACAACAGGAGGGTTGACAGCGGTCACGTGTCAGTTTTTTTATGCAATACGAAGATATTTCTGGCAGCATAATCGTTCGTAGTCCATCATTTCAGTCTAGCTACATTTATTCTGATATATTCATTCCACGTTTAATCCTTAGATTGGATTCATTTAGACGCAAACCACCGCTGATCCTCGGATCTGCTCTTCGACTACGAATCCTCATCCAACGGATTGAATAGAATAGTATTAATTATTACTTAAATTGTAGTAGTGAGAGTATATAAAAACGAAAAATAATGCACACGTATGATGGTCGGAGGAGCATCTGTTGGTGATTTTAGTACAAGATGTGATTGTCTGATCTTTTCTAAGGATGTGCTCTATCGGAACGACGCGTACATACAAATTATATATTTAGCAATGAATTGGAGGCTGACATAAATAAAAATGTTAACGCTTGCTTAGGTATTCGATAGTCAATCCCATCGCATCATAATTCAATTCGAAATAGGAAAGCATGCTTGAGGGTCGGTGATGGGTCGCATACTGCATTCTGCTGCATGTTGCAGGCGAGCGTCTGACTATGGAATTCCGCAAAATGGCATCTTACTCCATAACACAAGTTCATTTATCCGACGTATTTTATGCAAAGTCACTTTACGTTGGCGAGTAATTACGTATTCATTATTAAAAATATTATGTTTCGGACAGTAACTCGATTGACATATTATATTACGCATCATTATAACGTAAATGATGAAATGAATAAAATCGTGTAATGAACAGCTATCACTCCCAACACGCCCATAAACAGCTCCGAGCACGTGGACCGCGTCTGGAAATAGAAGGGTTTCAGTTTTATTGCATTACATTTCCGATCGTTATTTCGGTGGCGTTTTACAAACGACTTCACGCGACGAGCGCCCGGGCCCTTTTCCATTCGCACACGTTTCACGGCGTCGCCCGACGCTTTTACTTACCGGCGGGCCTAGCATGATGTCCTAGAGTAGAGTAAGACTATAGGACTATAGTTATTATTAATTACGTCGCTTGACAAGGATAGTCCTGTGAAAATTGTTTTATAGAACTTCATGCTATGCCCCCGTTGGCGCAAAAATCTACAGTGGTGTATGGAGCAGAGCACGAAATATACGATACATGCACTGGAGGAAATCTGACTACGATGCAAGTATATTTTATTAAAAACAGTCAAACTACACGTCCAACCGCCAGTAATAATAGAATGTGAGCAAACCGGCGCTAGAGAAACATTTTTTGTGTTGGATTTCAGCAAATCTTGAACAAACATGGTCTAATCTATTCCTTCAATCTGCACACAAACTTTTCTTGCAATACCACCAGAAAATACATATTTTCGTAAATGGCTAGATATCCTGATAATATTTACTTGATGAGAAATGAAAAAAATATCCCAAATTCTTTTCCAAAATATCAAACCACCAGTCTAACAATTTTGATCAGAACCGTTTCAGTGAATTAACTATCAAAATTTATGAAACCTATGAAACCTCTTTCGAATTTATAATATTATTATGGAATTTCTACAAAAAACCGCTAGGATATATATATAAAAAAAAAACTATTCAATATTTTTAAGTCACATAACACAACAACGCACGTTATATTAAATCACATTACTATTTTAATAAATAATAAAAAAAAAAAATGTACAAAACCTAATTTTCATCCATACGTAGATTATTAAAATTACAGGCCGATGAAAACAAAACTCAATAGTTCTCAATAGAAAATACCTGGGCACCCATCACAACGGACACGGTGACGTTGTCTGATAAGCCCGCGTTTCCTGCGGCGGTAAATCCCAAATGACCCGCCGTAAAAGCGGCCGACGCGGCGGCGTGAATTTATGCTTTCTAGATACTTCTGTGATATAATTTCGTAGTTTTATTCTACGACGCAAACAAATTATATCGTATGCATAAGTCGCCATAAATGTTTGGACGATCAATGACGCAGTGGCCGTTAATGATGTTAACTGTATTTGTATTGCGTCGCGGTGCTTACATCCGGTTTCCTCTTAGAACTGTATCAGACCTCGGTCTTCGCGGGGCCTGCACGTGTATTCGGAGGGTCTAGTGGACCTTCAGCGACAATAGGGTTCTGTCAAAAAAGACAGTGATTAGTTCCGTCTATTTAATAAACTCACGCCACACAGAGAGGCATATATACCATAGATATCCACGTAGTATTGTGCATACTCTCCATATACATATTAGTATGAATACAATCAAATAATTTATATAGCTCAAATATTTCTGATAGATATTCTTTACGACTTCCATACAAAATTTTATAAAAGAAATAAATATAATATGCATCTCATTATACAAATCATTTATTGAACAAATTTTGGTACATAAGTTTATAACCTGAAAAACATAGAAGTATATATATATATATACTACCAAGAAATAACATAAAGAAATAAATTTCTTTAATTTACCCATATTATTTTGTGACAGTGTAATTTGAAAGCTTATTTAACATATTCCTAACATAGAAGTGTTTATAACAGACGAATATGATGCACGTCAGCAACACAAATTAGTCACATCCTATTACCAATACTTATATTAGTGTTTCTTTACATGTCTTATTGGTGTTGTACTTTTTTATTCATTATTTTTTTAATGCACAACTATCAATAAGATATCGAGTGCATTAAAAAACTTTCATTATCGACATAACACAAGAATAAAACAAATAAAGAAAATAAATGAACGACTTAAGCCCAGAAGCCGTTCGACGTTAAATCTCACCAACACGCGTTAGCGAGATAACAAAGTAAGTAATTCGTTTATGAAGATATCGACGGAAGTCACCCATTAGGCGGGGCGAAGTTCACTGGCACGCCCGATCTATAATGAGCCGCTACTACCTCCGCGATTTTTCACAGCAGCAATGTTCTCCTACGAGACAAAGAAAGCACGAGTTTCTATAGTAGCAGACAAAAAATTAACCAACATCTCGTATGGATAAATGATAAAAAAAAATTAAAATGAATAGCACGCATTAATCAAAAGCACCTTAAATACATTAATCTTTTATGGGTATGTCTAGAATCGCTGGCCAATCGGAACAACGCTTGTCTAGTTTGGATCGCGCGCTAGCCAACTTATCGTGAGCTGACCTCTTAAAAAGGGGATCGATGACTTACGATTCGCCATCAGTAGATCATAGGTGGTGGGCGACTGTCCATCGTGGAAATTTATAGGGAAGGTTTATGTATCTAGAGCTATAGAGAATCAAAACTATAATTATTTTGCTTTATTTATTACCCCTTTGGCGATTGATTGATTTTTTTTACCCAAAACTGAAACTCAAAAAACGTTATAAAATTTGAAGGTATTAATTGCGCTATATAGATATCGCTTCGTAAGGCGTCCGAACACATGCCGTTAGTCACTATCTGGGCTAGTCCGTAATGCGTTCTGTGCATCGCTCGAGGACTCATTACTTTATACACTTTATGGAATTTCATTATGGTCAACAGATAAACGAAACTTGATTGATTATTATTATCATTACAAGTGTAAATGCAATAAGTACTGTTTTATTGGACCCTAAGGCTGCCAATCAAATGTTTTGACAATAAAATATCACACACTTGTTTAAAATATGTAAGAATTATAGATTTAGTCTGTAGCAATTATAATTAATAAAAAAAGTATTTCAGTAGATAAATCAGAATCTTCAATAATTACGACGCATGGACCCATAGCTGTGTGATGGTATGCATATGCTAAATTACTGACTTGCTTCTAGTCAGGACTGTCACATAGGGTATTAATTATACTCAAAAATTAAGGTCTCTGGCAATGAACTTTTGAATACGTACTAAGCAATTGAGTGGTGGATTGTATATACATTAAACAACTTTATATATTATTTAGCATTCACTGACTTTAAAGAGAAACTATAGAAATTATATAAATTGAGTAATGTATTCATTAAATAAGATATATGTTACATGTTAGTTATACGTTAAATTATAAGTAATATGTTAAATTATAATGTAATATTTTGTATATACTTTTGCAAGGATAGTGTTTAAAAAATATAGGACGAATATTTGACGTACGGGAGTACTCGTAAAAGACTGGACCTGCCCTGCCCTGGATTTGCATCTGCTTTTCATGCAACCGACGAGCGGTAATAACGATCTATTTTAATAATGTAACGTAACAATAACTAATTGCAACAATCTAACAATATGCATCCAAGACAACGCACAAAACTCTGCCTCTCTGAATAGCCTGGCGAATGATGTAGTGCGCAGGTCTAACATTCACCTAACCTTCTTCTCCCCCGCGTTTCTATTTTACGCCATTGCGAGAGCGGCAGAGTTTCATGCGTTCTACTGTAAGAGAAGCAGACGTGACATTCGGGTAATGCCGATGTATTGACAGGAAATTATTTACGAGCCGTTTGAGCGACAAAGTCGGCGACACTTCGCCGATTGGCGACGCTCCATTGTATGGCGTCGGCTGGAATTTGGGCTGGTTAAAGTTTAAGGTCGGGTCTGGTGACGTGAAGTACACTTGCTTCGTTTTTTTTATTAAGCGTAAACCATTACTTAAACTTCCTCGCATTGTTTGCGTGACCTCGCCTAAATGAACGGCGAAAAGAAAAATTTAATACGAGGACTGGTGTTTATGTATCCGGAACTGGCCACATAGAAAATGATATTTAAAGAGTAATTCAACATTTTAAAACGAAACTCTTTGGCTGTAGAATACCGTTTGTTTCATGTAACTGTCAATTGTTTTAACATTGTGGAGTCATTTTGAAAATGCGTGTCTTTATCACCGAGGATTAAGTCGTGAAAATTTCGTGCGATGATTTATTACGTATTTCGGCGTGGGCTAACTCAAAAACAGTGCATCGATCATCTCACTTCTATTATTGGAGATGAAGCACCATCGAAAACCACTGTGGATCACTGGTTTAGTGAGTTTAATCGTGGGCGAAACGTGGGCGATATGCTCAAGGACGAATTTAAAGAAAGTCGCCTTAAATCGGTTGTACCGCTACATATCAATGCTGTAGGACTTAATAATGCACGATCGTCATGTTACATTTCGCAAGATAAAGGTAGCCCTGGGCATAAATATGACGAGCATGCAATAATACATTACACGAAAATTTGGGCGTAAAACAAATTTGTTCGCGTTGGATTCAGCACAAGTTGAGTATTGATCAAAAATATAGCTCGCGTCGATCGCTGCAAAAAATGACAAAAAAATACAATCATGGTGCGTGGAAAGTTGTTTATAATATCTACACAGGTGATGATGAACCTTGGACCTATGCGTATGACCCCGAAACTAAACAACAGTCAACGGTGTGGTGTTCCAAGATGAGCAGAACCCAACAAAGTGGTTCGTGCCATCGAAGTGGTACATGACCATTTGTTTGCAGAAGTCTTTGAAGAAATAAGAAAAACAACCGACAACGCAGAATCATTCTTCATCATGACAATGCTAGCTGTCATACGTCGACCGAAACAACTCGGTTTTGAAGGTCAAAAGATCAAATTGACGGTCATCCGCCGTACAGCCCTGATTTGCACCGAACGATTTCTATTTATTACCAAGCGAAGAATAAATTACGTGGTCAACGTTTTCGAACCGCGAAGAGGCCGTTGATGCGTTCAAAATGCACTTTGGAATACCTGAATTAGAACGGAAAAGTGCTATAAAATTGGTTTTGGCGTATGCAAAGTGCATCGATCATTATGGCGGATATTTTAAAAGCAATAAACCATATTTAATGATATAGTTCGTTTCTTTTTGATATTCAGCACACATAAATAGCAGCCCTCGTATGACTTCGCGCGTAAGCGATATGCAATGCATCGATAAAATGTCATGTATTGAAATGAATCTGTTGTGGACACTTTTTTAAATTAATTTTTCCGGATTTTAATATATTTTACTTTCTACCTATAAATACTGCCGTAAGTATTTCTTTAATCTCTGCCAAAATTGACCAAACTCATGAGTTTTTCTCTTAATAAATCACTCGGCTATTTATGCGTTTTCGAATTATGTCATTCCGATCGGTGCAGGAAATTGTGTGACAATCTGGAATAAAAAAAAACCGACCGAGATCAACTGGTACTGCCGCGTCCATGGTTCCGTACCAAGGAAAAAATTATGTGAAATTTACAATTGCATTAAGTTAAAAAAAAAACGGTAAGACATTACTCTCTATGCATTTAAAAATTAAATTGAAAATGTTGGCAACTTCCACACATCATACTTCTTGATCGACGGGAATTTTTTTAAAACTATTTTGATGCAATTTTTTTTTCATTTCGATCGTAATAAATTAAAAAGTTGACAGAATTTCTTCACTGAATGATCAGTACAATATTATACACATTTTCCCATTTTTGTGTACCGCGGAGAATACAGCGATAAAAATGGTTGCCGGCAAGAGGCGAAAAAAGGTTTTCGACAGTAAAACACTTCGAATGCATCAACATTACGGACTCTTTAATTGCCAATAATATGGATTCTTTATATACGAATGGTAGGTCTGGGATTTCAAAATCCACACGTCCGCCCTTAAGGTCGAAGGTTACATGGCCCGAGAGTTAGAAGTGGGAACACCATTGACAACTCTAGAAGTTAATAAAGCGACAGAAAACACGTCCGGAGCAAAACTTGTGAAACTCAAAAAAAATCTATTACCCATTTTTTTTGGATGAAAAACTATCCCTAATTTTTTTTGGCATTTTTTATAATTATATATGGCAGTTCAGGCATCGGTCTATACATTTTCATCAGAATCAATGAAAACATTGAAAAAGTTGTAGGAAAGTGACGTAGCAACGCCGAATGGAGAGACGAATAGAACGAAATTATATAAGAGTCCTGTTTTTGCCTTTGCGTTACGGAACCCTAAACATAAACACGGTTGACGTATGTAACGTACTCGTGTCGTGTATACGACGTAGCGTTACTCAAGCAAATTATTATGTCACCCGTGATCGTCCATTTCTCGAGATGTTCGTGACCGACCGGTTGCAGTGAAAGTCGGATACGTGTTGCAGGCGGTTGCAGCGAGTGTGCAGTTTACAACCTTCCAAGGAACTGAATCGATTTGAGGTACTTAAATAATGTGAAAATTAAAGTAAATATTTTAGGGGCGATTTCAAATTCTTGTAATACTAATCATGATTGAGAAATTATTTTAACCGCCACACTGCACATTCTAATTCTTCGTTACTTACAGATTGTTAAGTTGCTTTATAAAGTAATTTACCTAGAATACTTAGGTAAAAAATTGGTTTTTCATATGCACTGGAGTGCTTTTATGGACGCCATTTTTTTTTTACAAACGCCAGAATCAATCCAGCTATTAATGATTATCAAACTCACTCCGGAAATATCTTAGAAACGTCAAAAATTTAAAACAAATCGAAATTCGTCAGCGGCGGCGCATATCGTAACCGGGAGATATTAAGGCACGTACACACAAACCGCAGGGCACGCGATACTTTTTCGACCGACGTATGATTCACGTGACACCCATTGTTTTAGAAGTAACTCGGCGCTTCACTGACGCAACACTACACCCGTACCATAGGCCTCTGACCACACTTTCAACGCACGTTAGTTAGTTTATGCGTCAACTAACGTTATTTATGGTGAAAAGACTATTGGTTCAATTTTTTTTTCGGATTCTAAAAAACCGTCTATCAACGTGTTGCGTCGAAACATATTACGTTTAACTAAAACTTGTTACTTTCGCTTATACTAAAACGTTACGTTTTACACTTAGTTTTTTAGTGAGTCAACAAAAAATAAATGTCAAAGTAATCCATTTAATGGGCAACAACCCTTACAATAACTTAAGGTATTCCCCATAAATTTCCTTAAATAGCGGCAACATTTTTAAATTAATATTTATTACTGTAGTGTGTATTTATAATAATGAACTGTCACTTACTGTTGATGTGATAACATCTTATAAATCGATGAACGCCGGCTGCATGCGCGAAAAAGCATGACTCATTGTCGCGTTCCGCCTGAGCCGAGCGTGCGAGCGAGAGCGCGGAACGAGCGATAGAGAGGCACGATCGGCCTAACCGTTCGACGTGTGACGCATCGATCTCTCTTCCACTCCATCGGCCAATGGTCCGAATAGAAGAGAGACAGCGGCCGCACACAACCTACACGTGAACTGTTTTGTCAACTGTTTATAAAGTGAAGTGAAAAGTTAATGTGGTTTCCATTGTTTATTATAAAAACAATTTCGGCAAAAAAGGTAATAATGCAGATTGGAGGACCTTAAATATCACACATGTATATAAGTTGTAAATAAATTGTTAATAAGCACATTGTTACTTCCAATCAATCTGTATTATTTAAGTAAAAAAATATTTGAATTAACGAGTGCAAATAAATGTTAATCTATCGAAAAAATTGGAAATTTCAATTAGCTCCTTCTTTGTATTATTATACAAAATAATGATAATTCAGTGATAATAAATAAATTTAATTCATAAAAGTATGCAATTTTTCATCAATGTTTTCTTATGAGATTATCACGAAAAATTATCATCCGTAAACCGACTTTACAGACAATCAAGTTCTTTTATTTTAATTACACCACATTTACTTAATTCGACGATAACTAAATTGCTATTTCAGACACAAATGTCACGAACGTCAAAATTTACCTTATCTAATCTAATACCTTTAAACGAGCAATTCTTGTATATTTGTTTGTTTATATATACCAGCTATCTCGGAAACAGCTCTAACGATTTTCATGAAAAATTTTATTTAGATAAAGTATAGTGTTTCAAGTTTATCAACATAGGTGTTTTTCCCGGGAAAACGCGATTTTCCAAGAATAAAATTAAAAACCAGGATATGAATGCTTACTTACAAATATACAATATTTCGCCGCGGGCTTTACAGTCGCCGTGGAGCAGAGGCTATCTATCACGTATGCTTTCTGTGCACAAGATCTCGAGTTCGAGCCTGGGGTGCATCTTGACTTTTTTTAATTTCTTTTTTTTTATTACGCTTTTTTAATTTTTATTATGACAAGCATTTTTATCTTCCAAGTTAAATTTGATCCACTTCCCGGTTGCTTTTTTTAAATTAATTTTATCAAAAATAACCTCGATATTAGTTTTTTTTATTTTCATGCTTGTTTTTGGAATATTAATTTGAAAATGTGTCAGTCGTCAGTTGTGGTCCATTCAATGGGAAACGAGTGCCATCTTGTGTTAAAAGATAAAACTACGAACTCAGTTAGATCTCAATACGGTTTCATTAGTAGCACTAAGTAAGTAGTAAAATATGTCGAATATTACAAATTGCACAGAAATCATTAAAAAAATATTTCGGAAACATTAAAATCGCCTCAAACAACCATATTTTATAATTTTAATATTACGATACTTGATATTTTACTGGTGATAATGGACTGTTTTTTAATCAGCGAAATGAAGTGACATTAGTTTTACAACTTGGTATGTTAACAGTGTTTTATACACTTAGTGTATCCAAAAAATAATCCGAGCAAAGCTCGGTCGCCCAGCTAGTTTATATTACGATGAGATCTTAGGCAGTTCATGAGTAAGCGTAAAAGTAACTGCTAACAGTAAAAAAGCATGTTGGCACAAAGCGAATTTTGTTAATTTTACGTTTTGCATTACGTTTTAGTGATAGTTTACAAAAAATCAAGCCACTGCAACTCTGTTTGATCAAACTGTGTTTCAGATTTGTACTTGTCCCATTACTGAGGCGTGCGCTCGACCAGCTTTTTCCGTTAAAGTTAGAGGATTTCAGAAAAATCGAGGACTTTCGGCGACTCTTGTCACCGACGAGCTAGCGTTGAGTGTGCTCTGGAGGCAGAAGGATACAATTTGACTTAAGAACCGATCGGTTAGTTAGTCCGTCGTCAGTCTTCGAAACAGGAACTGCGTAGAAATTGATTGATGAGTTTTAAATATATTTGTTTATTTTCACCAAGTTGCGACGAAAAATTAACCGAGCAATGAGTAAATAATTATTATACATCGACCACCATAAAATTTATTTCACCAAGTATAAGATATTTAATATTAAGCAACAACGTCTCTAGAATCACAATTCGCCACCACCTACTAGGAGCTGGAACTCTAACGAAATTGAATTTATACAATCAATTAAACATTTTATAAAGAAGTGCGGTTTCACCTAAAGTCCAAATTCGTCACTATCGCAGCCCTCTATTATTCACTACGCTGGTAAGGGACCGTAAAAAAAATTATCGGTACACGCTTACCACTCGGGATTGCACTCGTATTATATATATCTACATAGTCAAAAACACGACATTACACTTTGTGCGTCAATAATTTATACGTAATAAAAAGAAAAACATTAAATTTTCGCGCCCTTCGAGAGCCCAAAGCGATATGCATCGATATTTTTCAAATGCGAATGCATCGGCGAGCGCAGGGAATGCAGACGGGAAGTTCGACCGGCGGCGCCTCTATTCGTGGCGTTGCGATCGGGAGCGTGGACGCAGCTTTGATCCTCGGCCGACGTCGGAAACTTTCGGCTGCTTCCGTAATCATACACTTACAGTTTAAATTAGTTTACGCAAATAAAAATTTTGTCTATATATATTATATATATATATGAAACTAGCGATCGCCCGCCCCGTTTCGCTGGATGTTGTAGGCTATGGAATCAAATAAGAGGTGTATGTAATTTAAAAATTGAATAGCGTAAAACCATCTATCTATCTACAAATGATTTCGCGTCGAATGGTCAAGTCTCATACCCGTACGCTCAGCGGTCGTTCTTATCACATGCACCTATTGTACATATGAACAATAATAATTATTTCAATAAACTAATAATGAATAAGGCAAAATAACGAGATAATTAGGTTAAATATTAATATCCTTTGAATTGTTTTAAGCAGTATATTAATCGTTTCCGAGATACCAATTATAATTCATATACCTATATATATAAATATATGTATATACAAGAATTGTTCACTTAAGGCAAGATTCGATTTATTCGACAAGATTTCCATATAACGTTGTCGGCGCGCGCGCATCGCAGTCCTATCTACCGATTGGGCGTGCCGGCCGAGCGGCCCGTGGCAGACTCCTATGCGATCGCACGATTCCTTGTAATATTTACGGGGTCGAATACCAGAGCGATCGACTTACCATGGACCACACCGAAAGTTCTGAAATGCATGACAGAAAAAATACATAAACAAATTAAACTAACATCATTTTATTGTTTCTCAAAATAATCTCCGTCTATTAATTAATTGTGAACTAGAAAACACGTATGCCATATCCTTCGACAGGCTTTTCTTCAGATGAAAAACTTTGACCGCGTAAATGGGTCTTTGTTCTTGGGAATGGGAATAAATCCCGAGGTGCCCACCGAATCCAGTCTGTATAGATGATAACTGATGATTATGACATGTTTCTGTCTTCGCTCATTTGTCTGTTTGGACGTATGAGAACTGGGGTGAAGTGCTACGTCGGGACTTTACGTTTACGATCGTTAATATGAAATCGTCAACACTTCCGCCGAACAAATACTGCGTTCCGATCGGCATTAGCTGTAAAACGATATGCCATGGTAACAGTAGCCAAGTATTCAATTATCAGAAAAAGAACAAGCATCGATCACCAGCTTTTGAGACACTTATTCCGCCTATCATTTTCATTGGGTGCATGTTTTAAAGACTAGATTCTTCCCTTGCTTTGAGACTAGCTATATTACACTTTTCAATAGATTTTTTTGTTTTGTTAATATGTTTCAGATGTTTCAGAGAAAATAGGCAGCGTCAGATGGACAGACAAACAAACACGAGAGTGCTCCTCGAATAAGGGATTCCGTTTTTTATTGAGTGTACGAATTTCTAGAAAAGGTTACATTTTTAGACAACCTGTTAATGAATAACATGCAAGACATTCTCGCATAACATGCTAGAAAATACGTTCGGCGGTATTTTCTCCTATTTATAACTCTTGTCTTGTATCGGCGTAACGACGTGTGCGTGTGTTCCTTTGCCGATATTAAAATGCTTTCAGCGCCATGAACTGAGCATACGTGTGTTGTTTTTCTACTAGTAGGCAATGGTATGTATTAAATCTACACTGCGGAGAAATTGTGGAATGTCGCTGTGCATTAAAATTTAGTATCGATTATCATGATGAAATCGTGGACAACAGTGTCTTCAGGCCCTCGGTTCATTCGATTTCGGACAGACCTTGACACTTATACCGTACGTAGGAAATGTAGGAATAAATGAAAATGAGCGTATTTAACATTTTTACATTCAGATCACGAGGATTGATTTAAAATACATCATTAGAAATATAGTAGGCATATTAATATACTAGTGATATCTATAAGCTATCATTGAATGATCTATCCAATTTTTTTTAAAGTACTACTTGTTCTACTTTAAGTAAATCCAAGATTAATGTGAAACTCGCTAGGCGGATGAAAGCGACTGCGATAGGTCAAAAAACACTTCTCCCCTTGTCCTTATATCATGAGATTTCTCACGATAAGGGTCTTCATTTCGACCTTTTAGATAAAAATGACTAATAAATAATAACAAAAAAGAAATTAAGAATGTCGAGTAATTTCAGAATTACGTCCGTACGCTTTGTGAAAAATTAGCATGCACGAGCAGAGCTTCGTGTTGGAAATATATAATTATGAGATAGCAGGCCATATCATTACTGCTTAGTTCTAAGTAATACGTCGGCCGGAGGAGCACTACGTCGAGAGACGCCTAAGAAATTTATCACTTTGTATCGAAATGGAACTGAAAAAAAGTACTGATCCAACGCATCTGCAATTCGATTGGAGGATGCTTCACGGAATAAAATGTTTAAATAAGAATAAAAAGTAACCAAGAGATTGCCGAATCCGCGCGCCGAGGGTTCCGTATTATATTAACAATAAATGCAACAAGTTCCGATGCATTTTGGTTTGTAACTCGACACGGTCCTACTGCACCCGAAGACAGTTCTACGTCGCTAGTTTACCCACTGTGTATGGAACATAATACACCATGTCATTTCTGGATAATGTCAATTTATATTATAATTTTGGGAAAATTAATTACTTTCATCAATCAATTGCTTTTGAGCAAACTTAAAATTCTCGTAGTTTTCCGTGTTTACGATCCTAATCGCGGTACGTACGGACACGCGTACCGTACTCGTGTGTGTATAATTGGGCACGCGCAAGGGACCGTACTGTTCGGGCGCCAGTAGTAGTCAGTCGAGGCGTGCAGATTCTCAGATAGACCGCTTTCTGGCGCCGCCGCCGGCGCCGACGGCGGTCGCGCCGCGTCTAGTCGCTTAGGGTTGTCGCTAATGACTTTGGGCTGTAAACGTTTATACGACGATTATATGCCGTTGGGAATCAATAAACTGACAATCCAAATACGTCAAGGAGTTTTTAAGTTTTCCCACTCCAGCTCACTGTCGTCACGTTCGCCTAATTTTGCATTGTCGTCTTCCGTTGTTGATGTGTAATGGTTTAACAAAGTACGTATAGGTTTAAACATATTTTCATAGTCGGATGAACTCAAAGCTAGTAGATATATTAAAAAGTTGTATTGGTATATTATGGTATTCCATAATTGGTATTCCAATTGATAATCCTGAAGTTAAGGAGAATGGTCTATTTCATATAAATATGAATGATTTCTTTTGATATAAATATCGGAAATAATGAAAATTTCATTGAAGATGTTAAATTCGCTTTAGAATAAACTGTTGCCTTTTAACGGGTAGTAGAAAAAAGATTGGACTAATCTTCAGACTTTAGATTATCCTCTGAATAAGTTAGGGTCATTTATTTAGTGGTTTTTCAGCTCAGTTATCTCAATATATATAGTACATACTTTTGGTTGGTGAAATCAAGTCAAGACGTTGAGAATAAAAGCCTGATTTTTGGCAGAACTGATATAATATATATACAATAGGCTATTAGATTACGTCGAGCCCAGACTAGCACTTGTAAGTGTTTCTAATTCATGAACACTTTGTGCTGAATATTAAATAGCATTTGTTTTAAAAGTGTTAGAAAACATCGTCAATGAGCCTGCGTGTTGGAGAAAGTTAACAAGCACTAAGAATCCTTTCTTAGAGAAGACAAATGCCCTAAGGATATTACAGTGTCATAACGTAAAATTTTGTTTTTTCTTGCATGTACAACACAAAATCAAATACGAATTAAAATTTATTCATCATTGTCCCGAAACTCTCATAGGCGTTACCATCGACAAAGGGCTTCTCAGTGATTCTACGGAGTACAGTTTAAACGAAAACATTCTGGACATTACAATTAAGTGGTCGACACATGGTACATTGTATTATTATTTTATAAGAAAATATTGACTATAAAGATAAAAAAATAAAGAGAGTCTACTTATGGTATAGATACTTTGACATCTTTTAAATAAATATTGATTAATTGTTGAAGCGTAGAATCTATTAATACATCGTATATCACAATTATTACGGTATCGACAACCCTAACACGCGAGTTAGGAGTCGCGTCGCGTACTAAGTAGCCCATTCTAGAGCGGTGAGTTACTCCGGCTCAACGGCTTCTTTACTACTACTCAATTATAAGTTTGTTGAATTCTAAAGTATTAACTAGCGTTATTTCCAAAAACAAACCTAAAAGCTTTTTCTCCAAAAAACAAGATTTTACATAAAAACCCAATGTGATCTAAATAAACTTTTGACTATTGTTCCTCTGAGATGATTTTTAATTGCAATACTAACTTTTCACCGAATTTAAAACTCTGTGCAAACTCTATTAATAACGAATACATACGAGTTGCAAACCGTACGTAAAACTTAAATGATGATCCGCAACCATAAAATCAGCGGGCCTGGTGTGACGCCCTAGACAAGGGTCCCTCTGTAAGACTGTCCCTTTCATTCATTAGGCGCAACCTAGAGAGCTCTCTAGGGCGTCACGTTAGACCCGCAGATACGACGTTCGTCATAGCTATCGACAACGGACGCCCTCATTTCAAAGCGTCACCATTACCGTGATACTTAATTCGATTACATCGCAGAGTAAAAAAAAAAAACAAAAAATTTAATAGTGCACGTCATTCGTTATATGAGTGTATAAAACGTTTTTTATATGTTTCATATTATAATGCACGCGTATGTTTGTATATGCTTGATAAGGGAACACGTGTTAAAACAGTCAGAACACGAAAAAAAAAAACAAGCAAACCCCTATTTAGGATAGGGGCTGTGCGCATGCTTATCTGGCTCTACGCACTCCCCCCTCCACGCGTTATGTCGTACTTTGTATTGAAGCTCTATTGTGTAGTGCAGTAACGGATCAACGCACGCGCGTGCAGTATCCAATTCAGTTAATCATTCGACGCAATTAAGTGATCAGCACGTGTTGTGCACATAACGGATACCTATTGAACTGTAATAATATATATTTATATACACGGATTTCTGAAGCCTGATATTTTACACTGTGAATACTGTTTCTTCGTGCTAAGAAAGTATATTTTCTTACAGAACAACGCACGACACTTTGCCGCTCTGAGTTTCCTGCGAATGATGTAATGCGCAGGTTTAGCACTCTCCGACTCTTCGTTTTTCTCCCCCGCGTGCCAATTTTACGCCATTGCGACGCTTTCGTGACTAACTTCACAGCGGCAGTACTATGCGTGCATACAAAAGTACACTCAAGAACTTTTTACCATTTTATTGAGAGTGCATTTAATATAAATATAATATACTTTTACGTCATCTCTAAATATTTGCAAAAATGTTGGTAGCTATTTTGGAATAATTCATAAAGCATAAAACGCTTGATGGCGTATTTTATACGATATCAAGAGTTTGGGTACATTTATGTGACTTGTAACTATTTACACAATTGTATTGCATAAAAAATGAAATACGTTTTGAAGTGAAACTTCTTTATCGGCGTATGGGAGAAATTTTATAGCAATGTAACGTTTTTCTGTTACGCGCCATCTTTATTTCTGAGTAACATTTTTCCGTTACGCGCCATATTTATTCAATGTTATTAATGTCATCGTGGCATAAACATAATTGTTACTAAGGCCACCTGTCACATATACTTTCTGTCAACACCCTAGATCTATTTACAGTTTGTATATATTACATTTTCCTATTATCTAAGTTGAAACCTTTTCAACCGACATACATGAACTATATCTCACATTCTTTCATTGAGTGACTCAATTTTATATGTAGCGTTCGATAATTTTCATACAATTCTATATGGCCCTTTATAACATCGCATTAATTGAAAAGTTTTACCTATCACCCTTCTAGGTACGTATACCATTACCAAGTCTCCTACATGAAACTCTGAACATTTCTATTTCTGAAACTCAGTAGTGACATGAAAAATAATATTTCAATTAAGTGATTAGCGAAAAAAATTTTATAAAGTTATTGGCAAAAAAAATAAAAGATATTTATTCTAATTCCAGTGGATTTCTAACAGAAGTAAGTAATTAAACCTTTTTTCTAATACATTCAACACGTGGGTGTGATTACGGTATTTATTTTTTTAAGGTTATTTCAGGTTAACCTTAGTTTTTGATTGTAAATATCAGTGAGTTAAGCCATTAATTACAAAAATATATAATAACGATAACAATAATAGTAATAATTCTATTATAATTAACGAAATGCTATAATCTTAGTAGCAGAAAGGTGAAATAATTATATTATTTTTGTATTCATGTCTATGATAATAAAAGCCTTTTGCATAAACTTTACCTAATTTAGCTTTATTCAACCAATTTCTTAATTTTTGTAAATAGTAAAACATTTTTCGAAAAATGATGTCATAAAGAAGTTTCACTTCTTACGTGTGTACACTAATACACACACTTTTTTTTTCGCAGCTTCGCTAGATTTTTTCTTTTTTTTTTGTCACATTGTTTATTTGCGAGGGACTCTCATCTTAATATCAACTTACTTATACCTTGAATTATCGATACCGTACTTGGGCTAATAAAAAATAATGAGGTGTTATCAATATTCGATTACCAAAGAGCCATCCAAATCTACTAATAAACATAATAACAACATGTAACCTGATTTTTCTATAATAGAATTAAATGACGGCAGGCCGCGCGCGCCCTTTCAATGACTTGACGCTGATTGCATAACGGTGCGCGCGCGCCGGCCGCGGCGCCTCGTCCAAATTAAAAAAAAAACCTGCCAAGTGCATATCTGAGCATACGCTAAATACGGCTCCGTAGGAATTAGATAAATTCGCGTGGACATTTCCTCCGACCTTTATAACGAGTAGTCTCATTTCACTCATGATCCCGATTCTTGTGTTGTTCTAAAATAATTCTCTCCTGTGAAATTGTCTATCGCGTCACAAAAATTCCATAAAGATGGAAACAGGGGTATAAACATTTACATCGTATTTTTGCTATTGAATGCTGAAGATAATGAAGGAATTGTGAGGAAACTTTGTATTCTTGATAATAAAAAAAAAATAAAAACAAATTACAGCCTACATATTACTAAGGGATAGTGCATATTTTTATTGTATAAATATTTTTACATAATTGATTCAGTAGTTCCAGATTTATTCCATACAAACAAACAAATAGTTATTGATAATATTAGAGTTGATATATTGTTACCTGTATATGAAAAATGAAAAAAAAAATCAACCCTACTAATTATTTTAACTTTGAAAATTCTCTAGTCATTTTGACTAGTTAGTAGAAGCTAGTTGTGTTCGTAACCTTATTTGTTTCGAAAAGTTGAAAAGTTACAACTATTGCATATCTGGATTATTAGTTTTAAAATTGCCGCCATAATCAGTCATAATCATAAGCTGATGATTGATTTGACTAGCCCCAAAACAATATGAGCAGGCGAGATCACAATAAGGGTTCTTATATGAGACTGCGGCACCCTGGAAATGGTGCGAGCACAATTTTTTGATTCGTACGTCACGGCCGAAGTCGAAAATATGAAATATTTAGGCTATCGGAGTGGCCCATAGTTAAGTTGTTCAAAATCAAAAAAGTGTCTGTGAAAATTTCGAAGCATGAAAATCATGACTAGCGATCCGATTTTCTAAATGAAATTTCATCTGCGCATTCGCGCAGTCAGCAGTTGCCGCGTCGATATCTCCTAATGAAGTTTTATTGCACCGAACGCATAAGCAGAAGCAGGCCGAGGTCGGCTCAATTTATTAGAAAACCATGTCTAAGAGCGGATAAAATTAATTATTAAATCGTTTTCTTTTTTTTTTTAATCAAAACGACGAAAAGCTAATCAGCTGGTAATAAATTTGATAAAATACACTGTATGAGTTGCATAGAGATAATTCTGAATGCATTTAAATGTTTACGATTTTTATAGGTCATTTAGTGAATATTCATGAGCCCCGGCGCCAGTTGGATCCAATGTACTGTTATAAGCGGGGCGTAAGTCACGACTGGGCATAAGTATGAGCCCAAAAGTTGTCTTTGCTTAAAGGTATATAATTGTTTTCATAAGACGTCGACGACATGTAATGCATAGAGTAATAGAACGGTCAAAGCTAAAAATAAAGGCGGTCGGTTGGTAGAAATTTAACATTAAACGGCTTTTTCACCGAAAATCCGTTAATGTGCTACATCGACGAAATGACAGTTTTGTTTTTTTCTCGTTCACTTCAAATGCATGAGTTTCGGGTTACAATGTTAGACATATATTTTTTAACAATTTAAATTAGAATATTTTAAAAGGACTATACAATTGGGCAAAATTTTCTAGATAGAATTTATATTTCAAAACAGAGCCTGACAATTTATCGTTTTAGCTGTTATTGGCAATCGGCAACCGACTTCTCCGTACTTCTTTTTCAGGATAACGGTATTGCTAACTTTCGACGAATTGATAAAACAGTTTATCATTTATTGATTTAATTTATAGTTTAAAAAAAATATTCGGTTTGGCGCTTAGATATTTTATTTTGAGTCCACACGCATTGACGTTGTTTCATATTTCGCATGTGCTAATCTCAATAGACTTACTCGCCCACTGCTGAAGCGTTCGTCCCACAAATTCATCTTAGATTGTGGGATCTGCGCTGCCGGTCGAGGGCTACTAACCATCGGTCAGTTTACGTAATTAGGTAAATCTGTCTTATTTCTATAACTTTCGAACAAATAAACGTGACAAGGTTTCCTTTCATTCCACGCAGTTTGCCAAGTTCTAGATCTGGTTAAGTTCTGACATGGATATAGACCGATGGAAATACAAACAGTATATCATACATCGCCGATAATAGTAAAAAAAGTAATCCACTAAAAAGTAAATTATGTGAAAACGCATAAACAAATCCGGTTGGAAGCCAAACGCACAGGAGTTTTGCAATAGTTTCATTGTGGGATGGACGCATCTGATATACGAATGCAATAATGAATATAAAATATCGAATCATTAAGATAAAATTCTACATGATAGATTCTAATCCGAGTAAAATCGGATAAATGACAAAGCGCATTTCTTACATAATTCAGACTCCCCCTTACACTTGTGATTTGGCAAAACATGATAGATGAACCCCGTCACGTAAGTTTTTCTTAAATTCACTTAACGTATATACTCTTAATAGTTATATTTTCTCTTAATTTAAAATTTGACGTGAGATTCGCGCGCGCGCCGACACGACGCATGCGCCAAGCGGTGCACGTCGACACTTATAATTATCGGTGTAATAACAACGAGACAGATATTATATGCGAGTGTTGCAATATCGATGTGGACGGACGGGGGAGAGCCCGTTCCGATTTTAAGGTTCCGCAGATATTTAACGAAACTCACCG